>JAQIWG010000287.1:0-38146 GCA_034695025.1 Chamaedrilus cognettii
GATTTGGGAGAAAACCCGTTACAGTTTAAATTTTCATGGTCAGCAATCTTCATGGTACTTTTCATATATCACATTGACGCTGACAGTGAAGGGAGAGGCGGGATGCTGACGGGGATTTTTCTCTCTTTGATTGAAGTTACAAGAGGGGGACGAGGGTGCTGACAGAAATTTTTGACGAGATCTTTAAATTTTGGACGTAGTAATTAATGCTTGCCCTTTACTAGATCCTGATTTAACTATCATTGAGGGGAGTTTCACAAATTTACGTTTACAAATTTACGGGAAGCTACTTTCAAGAACTGGCATGTCAATTATTTAGCAATTTCTGGGTAATGGAGGGGGGGGGGTGAAGGGAGCGGTTGGGCGTGCTTGAACCCTCAAAACCCCCCAGTCAACGTCCGTACAGTAATTGTTTAAGCGCAGTGGTAACAGTCCCTACTTGACAGGTTTGTCCTTAGACAACACCGAAATTGTGATAACATTCAAAACATGGCAGGTGCTTTGGAGCGCGAGTTGTTCTCGCTGCATGAGGCCCTGGGTCAGTCCGTGGGCGGGGCCGATCAGTGCATTGAGGGGGCGGAGGGGGCTAACAGGGGGGATAGCCCCCTCGACCCCGACCCGACCAGGGCGCAGAAAGCCGTTGCGAGTATCACGCAAATCTTCGAGCAAGATCTGCCTGAGAAGAGCCGAGGCATGTGCATCGATGAATCTGTATACATGTAGCCAGGGCCGTTGAGTCTGTAGCAACGATTATAAGGAGTAGTTTAGAAATCGTCAATCTTGTAGGCTATACTATTCCAGAGAAAATACGGGGTTAACAAATTAGCAGTTAACGCTAGCAGATCTGCTGTTGTTAATATTTCACGGTAGTCCAGACTGTTATTAATGGAAATTATTAGTAGCATATTTCGGACATGACTTTAAACTGTGCCCGGCAGCCCTACCCCTGTTGCCACCATTGGGCAGGACGAAGCGTTGTGGCCGAGTAGTCTACGTCTCGGTTTCGTATTACGAGTGCGTCATAATTGTCCATTCTAATCTCGTCAGCGGCAAAGATCTAGAGTCACTTTGTGCACCCTTTGGCAAGGGTGGTTTAAATTCGTCAGCCACAAGTGTTCCTACGATGCCCACCAGTCTACGGTGGAACCACCACCAGCGACCATCAGCTGGTGCAATGAGGCATTACCTTGTTCCCGCAAGGGGCTCCCCCGTAAGAAATTTTGTAGCAGCATAGCTTAGTAATTGTTCAGATATGAATCAGGTTAAGTCCTCAAGGACAACTGTATAGCCTAAGGTGTATTAGTTATGATTAATGTTAGCCTAGCTATAACTGCCTTTTGAGCCACTTTGTTTTTTGATTAAAATCGAGAGACAACTTTAATGATTTTTTATTTCTTCCAGATTATTTCCTTTCCTTGCTCTTTGATGGAAAAAATGGAGCTGTGTCATTTCTAAGGAAAACACTAAACCTCGAAAAGCCAGAAGAGGTAGGTCTATAGTACGTTTCATTATCTGTTATTTAAAGCATGTGAGTGATCGTTAATATTAGCTTTCGATCTATAATCCTCCTGTTAAAAATTATGTCTAAATTATTAAAAAATTTGATTACTTATGCTTAATTCTACCTGGTGATTAGCCCTCAACATGCAGTAATAATTTATAGCCTTCACTGCTAAATGGCCTAGTTAAAGACGCACTAATGCTAAATTGACAAGGATAAGATTACATGGAATTGAAGCAGCCATGAATGGCCCATGATTCTCATTGTCAAAAGCTTGGATTTGATTTGATTTGATTTATTTAAAGCCCTGTCAGTTGTGTGCGTTGTATTTTTAGACAAATCTTACACCGTGTGCTGCGGTGTAAGCTCTTTGGTGTTCTCTTAGTTTCAGGAGAGCAGGGTGGAGTTGTTGGAGACTCTGATGTCGGTGTGTGTCAAGTATGACAAGCACGCAGTGCCCTACTGTGTCGACATCAAGGTTTGACACTTTCTATTAAACTAAAGTGCCGTAGCTATGATTGCTTTAAAATTTGATATTAAACTATTAACAGGTCTGAGCAGCTCAGAGCCGCTCAGAGCTGCTCTGAGCGGAGAGCGGACAGCTTGCTGCTCTGAGAGCGTGGGGCAGAGGACGAAGAGCAGAGAGCGGAGAGCAGCGAGCTTTTCGCTCTCTGCTCTCCGCCCTAATCGGCGAATAAGAGCTGCGGGCAGGCCCAAGGCGGCGTCCCCGGGGTGTCCAGAAGGCACTGATGTGTGCTCAAACCTATGTCTACAAAGCCAAGACTACAATGTGTCCTATAATTATAGATATATAACTGTGCCTGTGGGCTGATCTTTATTTATTAACCGACGTAGTCTATGAATTTGTTTCAATCTATCATTGGTCCGTCAGTTAGCCTATTAGAGCCAAGCAGGTTACATGAACATTCATCTGTCCTGTCAACAAGGCGGGGGAGGCAAGCAGCGCAGTCATCAGCAGCACGGCATCTGATTTTCGCGCTCAGTTTTCCCTGCCTGTGTATCACATTTGTCTGGGGGAATAGTAAACATATAATAGTAAACATATAATAGTAAACATATAATAGTAAACATATAATAGTAAACATATAATAGTAAACGATGATGGTAAACAGAGTTCATCAGCGCGATCCTTAATGACATCTCAGAGATTAATGATTGCTGACTTTTAACCGGCATTGTCGAATGAAATCGACCGACATTTGACCATTGGACTCTTGGCGATGATAAACTTGATTTGGCTTTCGCCGCGGGATGTACTCTAGTTGGCTTAATTTGATAGCATTTAAATTAAGTAACTGCGTAAATATTATTCATTGCGATGATTGGGTTTGCTTTAGAACATCTGTTTGTCACTTTTCACACGTGACAAGGCCAGCAAAGTGAAGAATCTCGTCATACCTCTGCTCATACAGGTATTGCTCTGCTGTTAAAATTGCTGTGTGGTACACTGGTTGAAATATTTTGATGTCTCACAGCTAGTGATTTAGAGAATTGCTGTTTTTGAACTTTGCGTTTTTTTGGGTGATATTTGATGTTTGCGTTGCTGTATCTAAATATTGCATCATGATTCAGATGATATGAGCTTTTATATCTGAGCTTTGATTTAAAGCTTATTTCTTTGCAAATTGGTGAATACAATACTGTTTATCTAGATAATAATCATTTCCCTTTAGTGCGTTTTGGCTACAATTCTGTACAGTATTTTTTCTCTTTTTTTTTTCTCTTTTATTGGGACAAATATGTTTTTGAAACATACCCGCATCATATATGTATGGCGTAACTCATGTATGATTTCTGATTTGCAGGTACTGCAGCTATCGGCCGGTTCTAAACTCAGCGAGGAGCTGGATATTGTGAAGCTCATAGAGAAGTTTATGATGGAACTCACCAAGCCTGCCTCAAAGCATTCGCCCACTGGTGTGCTAACATTTAAAACCCTTGCTTTTGTATAAGATTCACAATTTCAGATTCACATTTCCTGCTTTTATTCGTTTATTTTTTGTGGATTAAGCTCCTCAAGAAGCCTGACTGTTTGGTTTTAATTCATTTTAAAAACAATGGTGCCGATATTAAATGCATGACTTTTGCTGTGGCCGGCGGCTGGTTTCAGTGAAGGCTAACTTGTACCACATCCTCGGAGTGTTTGCGGAGCTCTACCCAGAGCTGATGATCAAACACGCGCCGCGACTGCTCACCATCTATGTCAAGTGTCTCAAGGATGAGGTACAATAGATATTAGATACGATAGATCTGACATTCACCAAATGTCAGACACATACGTATTGTTAACAACATCGGAATACACGCAAACAGCAATGTTTATACGTGCGTGCGTTTGTTGGCTGGCGGCAACATCAATTCATTTAGTGTGAAAAACAGAAAAAGGAGCAAAAATACTAGATATATACTTTCAAGAGAATTTGAAAGGTCTGGACTTACGCTCGTGTTCACCGGTCAGCTAATTTGCTACAATTTTTCTCATGACTCTATTTTCTACTAGAAATTGTGACACAGTGTGACGCACGAATCTAAGATTTCTCGTCCACAGGTATTTTGGTCCATGAAAGCTAACCATAAACGTACCGTCATTCTAACCCAAACTAACCATAATGATGTGTTCAAGACAAATGTAGTTGTGATGGTGTGGCTAGATGATGTTCAAGACAAATGTAGTTGTGATGGTGTGGCTAGATGATGTTCAAGACAAATGTAGCTGCAGTCGTATGATTATATGATTTCTATGTCAAATGCAGTTTTGGTGGTGTGGCTAGATGATGTCCAAAACAAAGAAGCCGGAGATGAGCATCATCGCTGGGTGTATAGAGGGACTCTCCTGTCTTCTCACTCACTTCTCACACTCCGCCGACGAAGGTTTGTTTGAAATTTTGAATTGGTAACTTTTGCATCCTGATAATCATTTTCTTTAACTTTTAGTTTGCCTGCAATTTAAATGTCGCCCGACATTTTAATCTTCTATCAGCAGTGTAATTTGGTTCTTCGCTGATGAACTTTTAGAATTTTGGTTCTAAAGTTTTGTTTATGATGTATATTAGGTCATAATTTATAATAAACTGACATAAAAAACATTTGTCTATTTGATATTACTATTATACACTGTTAAATCTCACATGTATGTGCATTTGTGTAGACGTTGGATATTTCGCTTGATATATTTAACAAATATCCTTGTCGCGGCCAGGCGGCGCGCATGCATATGACATCTACAAGCTGATGCGTATGTCGCTGGACACTAGCATCAAGCACACGCGTTACGATGTGCCTAGAGCTGCTCTACAGCTGATGACCAAACACGCCTGTCAGTTCCGTCCGTACCTCATGGACGAATATCAGGTCGCACTCAAACTACAGTTGCTGCTTAACGCTTTCGTTAGTTACGAAATGAAGAACACGTGGGCATATTTTGCTAGGCGGAAATAAATTGCTCGGCTCGAATTGGATCGGAAGTCGTTTAATTCTCAATTATTGGCTAAGCAGGGTGCCAATTTGTGCATCAGAGTTTTAATTGTATCATTGATGTAATGCGTTATTATATTACGTGAATACGTTTGCATTTGAGCTTTTTGTATCAGGGTAGCTTGCCCGATCTTGGTTAAGCACTCAGCTTTAACTTGTGTCAGTTTATTTTCACAGAAGCTGTATGACATTTTGAAGTTTTGGAGCCAACATCACAATCGGGACGTGATGCATTCTGGATCTCTGGCATTTGAGTCTTTTCTCAAACAGGTTATAGCGCTGTGTTATAGCTTTGTATTGGCTAAGCATTATTCGCTTCAGTTCGGTTCGCTTAAATGTATGATGTCATATGAATAACATTATGAATTGTTGATGGATCTGTAGTATTGACATGGATTAATATCTTCATTTACGATGTTGAACGGAAAAAATCTCTCAATTTTTTTAATGCTGCTTCTTCGTAGGTTTTTAATTCTAATGGCAAGGTGTCTGCGAGTTTTTTTGATTGGACGACTCAAAAGACGAATCACTGCAAGGCCTCTTGTCTGTTTTAGATATCATTGGCATTGGTGATAAGCGCAGAGTCTGGTAAAAAGAACACGGACACCTTCATGGTTTGCAGTGCATGTTTGCTAGAATCCAATGTTTATCACTGTTCAAAATTAGTTTTGAAAATTTTACTTCATATAGAATCTTCACTACTTTTCATATTATTCAATACATGTATACGTAGATGCGCATATATGCCCCAAAATATATATCCATATTGTTGCAAATTGAATGTCTTTTTAACGGTGAAAGAATTCTGAAAACGGTTAACATTTGAGAACGTTACCCCAGTTACAGCAGTTCGACAACATGGCTTTTGATCACAGTATAGTTACAGTAATAGTGTAATCACAGTTTATGTCTTGTGTATGCTGTCTAACGACAGATGTTTATCAGAGAGTTCCGTTCAATCCTCAACAGCGCAGAGTCGACAAGCAAGGAAATCTCTCTTGCCATTCGTGGCTACGGCCTGCTGGCCGCAGTGAGTATTATCATTCACTATTTTGTTATTGGCTTTGCGTTAAAGTATGAATGTTGGTTGCTAAATTGCACTTTGGCCATTTGGTTGCGAAATTGTATTTTGACTATTTAAATTATAGATTTGTTTTTATCGCTTTGGTAAATTTTTTACTGCTTGTTTCTGAGTTATATATGTTTGCGAAGTAAGCGGTAGTTGGATCAAAATTTTATAGATTAACATTTTGACTTTAATATAATTTAATCGCCTGGCTGTTAATTTTACTACTTTTTAGCCAGAGCAATTTCTAATCTATTTTCTGTCCTACTGAATGCGCCTATCTTCCTATGTATTTTATCTTGTCGATGCGCTTTGCAGCCATGCAAAGTATTTCTGTCAGAATCGGACGTTCGATTCATGTTCACTGAGATGATGCACAGGAGTGAACAAATATACTTCGGGTACGCGTCACTGCTGAGCTATTGATTTTATGCTGAAACTTATATGTTGTCTCGTATTTACTCTAATTTCAGTTTGACGAAAATAGCTATTTGTAAACTGTTGCATTTCTTAATGCTAAACACACTGCCAAAAAATTCCATATTTTCATATTCGGTGCCCTTTATTGTTGTGCAGGCCAGTGGATACGATGGATGATCGCCTGATAAATCTGCCAAGCTTTCTAGAAGCTTTTGCCTGCATAGTTATGCAACTTGAACAGGTTGGCTTATTTTAAAATTTTCGGTGCATAGATGCCTTGAGCTTCTGTCAAATAGAATTTAGAGTACATTATATATACATATTTAGTGTTGCGGATCTCGTGCGACGTGAAATATTTTTGGAGTGACTTTTTGGCTCGTTATGCTGATCTAGAAAATATTTGGTTTAAGAAGTTATTTTGCCAGTAACGCTAAAATAAATGCTTTTAGCCGCGTGGCTGCTCGTTGAGATATTCGTCATGGCTGCTGTTTCTTCAGTATTCTTCATTGCATGAATTGCATGCAAATGGCTTCAAATATGTTGCTTGAATCGTTGCCTTTTTTTTTGAAGTTGTTTTATTGTTTTTCAGTTTTTTGAAGAATGCTCCAATTTTTTACAAATCATCGACTTGTATTAAAATAATCATCGTTTTGACGTCCATTCTAATACAGGCAAGCCTGTAACGCCGTGTCCATGTTAACACAGGTCGGACTACTCCTATTAATTGTATCTATTAATATTTGCAGATATCAGAGACCTTTCTCAATTCACTAGAGCGGCTAGTGGTCGTTTTGATGGAACACCATCCGAGGCTTCACGCCAAACTTCACTTCATGTCATTTTTAGCTATTTTCAAGGTGTACTACGCAGTCAGTCGCCATGGAGCAGCGCTTCAGCCGTTTATTTCCAATACAAGTTAGTACGAGACTATGCTATGAACTTGCTATATGCTTCTAATGATTCTTTCCATACCTTATTACTAAAGATTAACAATCTTATCACTTACAGTTCAATGAATGCTGTATCTTAATAACGATTCTAGTACGGTACGATTGAAGTGTGAACCTTTACAATTTTGTTGTTGCCTTAACCACAGAACGATGATTATTGTTTTTTAATTGTTGTAAGTGATACACAATGTTTGTTTGTAAAACATAATCTTATGCCATTTCTGTTGTCAGTTTACCAGGGCCTGATACGCACCTGTTCTCATCCGGTCATGCTGCTGACTGGTCTCCAGACAGACAGGCAGGCAGACAATCACACTGACAGTGAGACAGATGGACAAACTGCGGAGGGACCAAAAGCTGCAAGGGCATCCTATAAGGACTACGTGAATTTCTGGAAAGCTTTGCTGCAGTCGGAAAAGACTAAAGTAAGAAACGGTTTGAGCAATAGTTGTAGCTGTTTGTAAATGAAGCGAAGAATTTACATATCTATGATCTTCAATGAACCGTTTGTTGTTTTTGTTTTATTTTTGCTTTATTGTATTTGACTGCTTAATTGTTTCAAGATTGTAGCTTTTGTTGAAGTTTACATACTAAATCTCAAAAGAAATCTCAGTGAAATGCAGTTTACATTTTGATGGCATTACGGAGAAATAAGTCAATTTTCATATTAACATTTTCGTATAGTTACATTTTAATAGTAAAATTAAAACTAAAAAAAATGCTTACTAGCGTTTTACAAAGAATTTAATTTTTATTCAGCAATGCCGTCACTCGGAGACTGAAGCAAATGATGATTGGATCATGGGCACATAGAGCCTGCGCGACACGGCTGTTAGATGTATCACTTCTTGTTTTTTCTTTCGTATTTGATCGCCAGGAGTTGGCTCAAGCCGGGTTGTCGCTGGGAGAAAGGCAGGTTTTGTCGAGGTCATTCTATGACGAACTTTTGACTTCGACGTTGCGCATTCTGCACCGACTAGATTTGACCTCTACACGACCTTTAGCAGGGAGCGAGGGTGCTGAAGTGAGGAGATCTACTGAGTTTAAAAAACTGTTATTGATTCAGTTCAATCTACATATTGCGAGGAGTATCTAGCTCAGCTTGAACAAGTAGTGAGGTTTGCTAGAAGGAGAGGTATTTTGTAAAGTTATTAGCCTCTATTCGTCAAGTAGTCAAAGGCGTTTAAGGAATATTGCTGTGCACATGCCACATGTGATATATTGAACCTTTGTTGTACGAATATCAAATAATCAGTTTAACTGAGATTACAAAATTTACAGTATACTTAAGCGTTTTACATTAGCTGAAATTTTATTTGTTGGTATAACTGCTTATAATATCTATAAGTACAACGACTAACCCATTGATCTAACCCTAACCTGCAGTATTTTTTATGCAGAAATTTAAACTCGGCGTTTGATTGGTTGCAGGCTGGCGGGGCCGACAAATCGGAATCGAGTGGAGAAATATCCGGGGTGGTTGCATCATTGGATCCCGTACAAGGCCTCACGGCCAACAGACCTGAGGACATTGTCATCTTTGTGAACCTTGTCGACTTTCTCAGGTATATAACTAGGCTCTTATTTCTTGTCCTATTGATTACTTCAGTGAAGAGGGCAAGTAAAGCACTGGCATTGAAGCGATCGATCATGTGGTATCATAAACAGTTAAATCTAAAAAAATGGCTTCTTGAACTTACTGCATCACTATACAGAATTAAGATCTATGTATATTTGAAGTTGAACTATAAATACAGGTTTTATATAGATTTGATGTAATAGCTTAATAGCTAGATAGGTTTTTGAAAGTGTCAAGTAGCAAGACGACTACAGTCCGGTTCAGTGATATATGTCCAAGCAAAGAACCACTCCGCTTCTTTAGTCACATTTGATGACTCTCTCAGTGACCTCTGGGCTGCAGACCTACTCTCTTTTTATCCCAGTCTGCAAGTGTTCATATTTATTTGCAATAATTTTTGCAAATAAATATATATATTGTTCTTGCATATATAATTTACACTTTATATATTTACAACTTTATTTCACCACAACGGTGGCGCAAACACACACAATAGAATGAAAAATAGCGCACAGACAACCGACGTACAGCAAAAAAAAAAAAACAGGCAATACAAGAAAGACAATGCAATCAAAGCCGTGGCAATTTAACAATATCCTTTGAAACAGTCACTATCATGCTGGAAATATTAGCTAGACAGAACTATTCAATACTAAGGCCGAGTTGTTCAATAGAGAGTTATTTGAACCATAGTTGAACGATCTAGGATTATTTGAATAACTTCCCAATATTGGCGTGTTATTCAAACAATCCTGGATTGAATTTGACAGATTTGATTGGATCGTGATGTCATTTTTGTTCTATGATTATTTAAAACCAAATAACTCTCTATCGAACAACTTGGTCTAAATATTGTTTTGGAAGTTTTATGCGTAAATGCTTCAGAACTATGACGTTGTGAAATTAGAATCTCATTGGTTACGAGATAGTCATTATGATCATATAGATACGGTTATTGTGGTTATATGTCATGTAATTATAATCTTGCATCAGTATTAAAGAGACGCGTACATTTTGTTGGCAGGGATGTGCTGCTTGAGACTCGCGTGCAGTCGTTCCATCAGTGGATTCACAAGTTTGGCCACGACGTCATCGTACTCTCGACAAAGTTTGTAGCCTTTTCTTTGACCCAGAAAGTTTATTGCGAATCTTTAAGTTTCAATCAAAAGATTGCACACGCGATGTCTGGTTGATTTTTGATTATTTGATGTACGATGTAGAGACGTATGAACAGTGTAGATCAATTTATCTATTTATGAATATATTTTGTCAGGTGCTTTAATTTTCCGGGTTCTAGGCGTCAGTATTTCTACCGTCTAGTGTCATTCTGTGCATTTGTTGTTTGATTTACCTGTCATTTGTTTCAGTAACTTTTTAAGTGCGCTCGATTTTTTATTTGAACTTTTAAGAACTACCCGCAATATTTGTCTAAAGGTTGGGCGATTCATTCCTGGCCGACATGATTGCATCGAGCAATGATGCGATTATTAAGTAATTAAAAGTTTAGCCATTTGGCTGCTATTTTATTATTCAAAATGTTTGAATGCGTAGACACCCCTTGATCAGTGGTCTGTACAAGCTGCTCACCATCTGCTTCCAAATTTGTACGCAACTTCGCTACTTTGAGGTTAGTCGGCAACCTTGACCTTGCTTTTTAAATGAGCCAAACTTTAATTCGAGTTTGAATGTAATTCACTGGTTTGATAATGATTGAAATATGTTTGAAAATTGATTGGCGTTGCATTCTTTTAGTCGTTCTTTTTCCGGTGTGTCTGGTTCTTTGCTTTGACAATAAATTCTATGATGTAATGAGCGTCTTTTATGTATTGCAACGCAGAGGAGAGTTAATGCCTTATGGTGAAATTACACCTTTCGGTCAAAACGAAGGAAGCCTTCAAAACGAAGGAAGTTTTGTTGTTAAGGACTAAAGTCGTATAGATTACTATAGAACTCGTTCAGCCGACATGACGTCATGATCCTTAATGACAAGACATCCTTTGTTTTGAAGGCTTCCTTCGTTTTGACC
Organism: Chamaedrilus cognettii; assembly: GCA_034695025.1. Lineage (NCBI taxonomy): Eukaryota > Metazoa > Annelida > Clitellata > Enchytraeida > Enchytraeidae > Chamaedrilus > Chamaedrilus cognettii. The sequence goes on from JAQIWG010000287.1 coordinate 11,038, forward strand.
GAAAGGTGTAATTTCACCATTAAGCTGTCATTTGAAAGTGCCCATCCCTTATGTGTTTCATAGCCATTTAATTTTCTGTGATGTTCGTTATGATTTTTTTGCTTTTAATATGAAAATCCCTGCCTTTGTACGGCAGCTGTTATTAATTTTTTGTTATTTGCTATTTATTCCCATTGATCAGCCCGTGCAGTCGGCGGTGGAGAGCTTGAGTGAAAGTAATATGGACGTGATGGAACAGCAGGAGTCGAAGGTGGAACTGACTGACAGCAAGCATAAACAAGCGTGCTTCCAGCTCTTCTCCAAGTTCACTAAGGAGGTCTGTGGACTGTAATTAATATTTTTTGATCTTCTTTTATCTATCATACACATACGTGGCCTTTTTGTTATGATTTTTAAAATTATGATTTTAAAATTGATTATTTTATATGTACTGGAATTACTGGAAGTTGTTCTTGATAAACGCAGAGAATTATATGCAGAGAAGTATTTCTATGGCTAATAGGATTCTGGAATAACTTGAAGCTCCTGATGTAAATTCTGCAGCTTGAGAATAGACCGCCTGAATAGTATTGACAAACTTAATAGTTTTGTCTTATTTTACTTCTGTTTTAATATGGCAAAACACTGTTGAATGGAGAGTGTTGTGATGCCACAGACAGCCATACAGTGCAGACAGTACTCAGATGACCTGCTGGCTTCCTGTCTCATCCTCATCATGACCGTGCCCAATGAGATTCTCATCGAACACTTTGAAGTCGTTATTCCCGCCATTCAGGTAGCCCTTTATTTCCTCCTTAAGACTCTTGCCTAGCATTTTTCATAAAAAGATATTTGTTCTAAAATTACTAATTTTATGAACATCATGACATAGGAACAACACATCCATCAAGAAATAGATACTTTTAGCTAATTATTTTATTAGCTATCACGGGAAAACATTTCTCCCTTTGATTGCAATCGCTTTACAAAATAGGGCTTTCTGTTGTAATATTTTGTACACATTTTGAATATAGGGCCCAATGGACAACAGTTAATTGTCTTCGACCGTCGTGTTGCTGCCAGGGAATCAGAGTGATGAGGGAAATAGCTTCCAAAACATGATACGCAGAATACATTAGACCCCTGCAGGTCGGGGAACAAAAAATTGACCTGCTGCCCAGAGCTCCCAGGCGAGTTGCAAAAAGCGACTAAACAGAGGGGAGCGGATCTTTGCTTTTTGTAGTCGAGGCCGGGGAACTGAACCAGACTGTAACAGTCTTCGATGCTACACACGGTCCATAAACTAGAACCCAACCCACCAGAATACATAGGGAGTCTCATCGGTGTGCTGTGCGTGTTGGTTGCAGAAGGCGTTGGTGCTGGGGAGTAGTTACCTGCCGCTGGCCCAGGTGGCGCTAGACTCCCTCGAGCGCTGGTGCAAGTGTTTGCCCGCGGCGCTCGTCAGGCCTCACTACGGACAGCTGCTGCCCTGCCTAGACCCCTACCTCAAGTCTTCCCAGATACTCGGTACTCGAGCTTGGCTTATTTTTTAGGTATTGTTTGTTGTGACTATTGTCTTGTTATTATTGTTGTTGACAACGCAACTTTATTATATTTATTATAATATAAAAATCAGCGATGTTGTTACAGAGCATGAACAGCCTTGAATTGATCAATGCAACATAAAAACTAGAAGTTAAAATCCATCTTCGCGACTTTTGTCATTTTCTGAATTTCTCGCAGTTGCATGCATCAAGGACATTTTTGAATGTTCTATTTGAAATGTTATTATTTAATTATGTTGGAAAACGTTTTTTAAGGTCCGGAATTTGGAGGGATCCAGGACAGAGTTTTGCAGATATCGACAAAGCTTGGAAAGCGTAAAATACCCCTAAAGAGTGTCGTGAAACAAGCAAAGGCCAAGGGCAGTCAAAAGGTATACATAAATGTACTAAAATATTGTGTTTAGCTCTCTTCTTTTCTCCGTGTAGATAGAGGGCATTTAAATATCAGCGATCGACACTCCTATTTGTTTCTCAATGTTGATTGAGGACACTTTGATATGAAATACAACAAGCACCTAGTGAAACTTAAATTCGTCCTCTATGTAGAGTTGTAGAGATAAGAACGTTTGAATATTTTAATATCAGCCAGCGACACTTTTATTGACTTCTCCGTGTACCCTGAAGCAATTTAAATACTAAAATATTTAAATATTGGCTAGCGACACTTTTATTTGCGTCTTTGTGTAGGTGGAGGAGTCAGAGTTGACGGTGGTAAAGCGGCGCTGTGTGAAGCTGCTGGGCCAAGTGGGCGGAGTCTACAACCAGACCCTGCTGGCCAATGGCAACGCTCGACTGCCCGTAGCCTGGTGCCCTGACAAACTGCTCAAGTTTGACGTGCCCTTCATGGACATGAAGCCAACCATATATCTGGGTAAGTCTGAAAGACATAAATAAATAATTAGAAAAGATGAATTGATCAAAAATAAATCTGTTAGTGATATAAATGTAAATGGATAGTGGGCAATAACAGAGTAAAACTGCTGGAGTGTATTTTAAGCCTTGCATTGTTTTATAGTGCCTGAGTTTAATTTTTTGAATGTAAGTTTTTTATATTATGTTTAGAACCTTAATTAATAGTTTTTATATGAGTTTTTACCATGGGAATGCAAAGTTTTCCACGCTAATGCCTGGTCGTGCTTTTTCCTACTTTCGTAGTGGTTAACTTCCATCTTGAACACAAGTGTGCTTCATTTGAGAAATTTCTTCCATATGAGGCCGCGATTGAAAGGGTTGATTTCTTTCATTGGTCACCATGTACATTGCTCTCGCTCCAGACGTGTTCTTACCCCGAGTCGCTGAATTGGCCGACACGTCGAGCGACCGTCGAACAAAGGTCGCTGCCTGCGAGCTGCTTCACTCCCTCGTCTTGTTTCTGATTGGTCGGGGGGCCGGGCAGCTGATGGTCAGGCTGGAAGGGGGACACACAATGGCGCCACTGTACACCAAACTGCTGCCGGTCATGATGCGCCTGTCATGCGACATCGAACAGGTTTCAGCCATTTTATCAAATTGTGTGTGTGGTTGAACAGTAACTGATCCATTAGATAAAATTTCTTTATTTATGTGCTTTTAGAATTTAATTTTTTATTGCTTTATTTATTAATACAAAATGAAACTATTTGTTTTGATCCACTTTCGGCTTGAATCATTAGCCCTTATGTGAAGACGCATCGTATAAACTAAAGAATATAAAGAGTAATTACATAAATTGTATTCAATTGGCTGCAGGTGGCGCGTCAGTTGTTTGAGCCGCTGATGATGCAGCTCATTCATTGGCTGACAGGATCCAAGATGGCGGCTAGCCCCGACACTCAGGTCCTGCTCGACGCCATCATGGTCAGTGCTGCTCAGATTCCAGTATTAAAATTGAAATAATGGTTTTTTATGTTTGACTTTTATTCAGTATTTGTTTAAATTTTGCAGGCCTGAATTTCTTAAATATTCATGTATGTCTTTATTATTTTTTGGTGATATCTAAACATGATGGAGCATTATGTGCTTTTTTTATATTTTTAGATTGCTCATGCGTTCTTTGCAGGGCTTGTACTGTCGATTGTCAAAATTTCTAAACAGATTTTTTTGGGCAGTTCGTGAAATTTTCTCCTATTTTGCAAAAGCTTTTGGCAAATTTTTTTGTGATTCTTTGTTCATGGATGATATGCAGATGAGAGTTTACAAACTGAGAAGCCACAACATGTTCTGGGACAATAAGATTTATGCCAAATTAGATAATATCAAGTATTGTATGTTTTATTTAGTTTTGTACATACGTGTACCTTGCTTTAAGCTAGGATTATTCTGTATCCAGGATGGGCTGGTGAATGCGGATGATCTGCGGATGCGAGACTTCAGCGCGACCTGCCTGCGTGAATTTGTTCACTGGTCGATCAAGCAAACTGCGAAAAAGGTCCAACTGTGTATTTTTCAAGATTATAAACTCGGTTCATTAGAATTTTATAATCATACATTTTGCAAGATAATTTATCACTCAGTACCTGAATAGAGATTGAATGTGAATGAACTGAATTTGGCTGAATGAAATTGAATATTGATGCCTGTTACGATTTTGTTACCTTTGAATTCATTTATCACGTTTTGTTGTGATCCTTTTATCCTGCTAACTGCAGCTGATTAGTAACTCGTACAAAAATTTGATGTGAAAAAAATTTGAATTCAATTTGAACAGCTAAAAATATGCTTGTTATGTATTCAGCTGCATCAATCTTGATTTGAGCATGTTTGTACAAATTTATTGCAAATTTGTTGCATAAATTCATCGTATATATTATTCTATTGTATCAGTTCTTATCTTGTTCTTAACAGGACATGGAGGGTAGTGCTTACAGCCTCAAGTCTATGCTCAAGAGACTGTTCAGCCTCGCCAGACATCCCAGTCCGTACCGGCGCCTGGGTGCAGCTCTTGGCTTCAACAGCATATACACCTTACTCAGGTCTATAGCATTCTGTTTTACTGAAACGAGTTCGGTAGATATGGTGCTGCAATATGCCGATATATTGAGAATATGACTTTTTTTATTTATGTGGTATAGTGATGCAAAAATTACCGCTGCTGCGCATTTTTCACGCGTTCTTGTGCCTGATTTTGACTGTTTTTACCAACTCAAATCCCATTGGAATAGCCTAACCAGTCACAGTCATTATCTGCCTGAATGCGTCAGAAGGGGGACTTTTGGTGATATTTGAACCAGGCACTGTTGGGATTTTATGCAATTTAAATAACATTCGTAGTAGCTGTATATCTTTATTTCACCAATGAGGGTAGTACAGTAACAATATTAATTGCATGACAAATTATATCTAAAAGTCAAAATCATCAGTGGATGCCGTGCGCTTAAACATAACTTGACCATATCGTTCGTAATCATTGTTCACATTTCGAAATTTATATTTATTTTTATGTTTATATTTCGACAGGAGTATTTTCATTGTATGATGAAATTCTCAACCATCTGCTTATTTGACAATTTAAGTTATGGTTGTTCAAAGTTTAGTCATTTTTATGGTCCACCCTGTAGAAAGTTTTTATTTGCTCTTGTAATGCCTACAGGGAGGAGCAGATGGTGGTCGACACTTTCATATTTGAGATTCTCGCCGAGTTCGTTGAGTCGCTCGCGATGGCCGACGCCGACGCTCGCAGCACCGCGACTCAAACCCAGTGCAGCCTGGTGCTGGGCCACGTCGAGCGAATAGTGCGCGTCAAGGCCAAGCTGCTGAGTACAGCCTCTAAGAACCGACGGCATCCCAAGTAAGAATTGATGCATATATCATAGAGATAAAATCGTTTGATAAGGTTTATTTAGGTCTATGTTAATTTTTTTAACGTTGTGGAGTATAATGACATTGAAGTCACTCAGCATACGTGTCAGGCCATACCTAAATGACAATGCTTCAATCATCGAGCATCTAAACAATTGATGCTTTCTTTTAGGGAATATTTCCACTGCGTGTAAAGTGCGGAGTTCAGTTAGCCCTGATAAAATTGGAGTAGTGCTAACCTACTCCTTATAAAACAAGCGTATTGCTATTTTCAAGCTTTTAAGAATCGCTTAAACCTACGCCACAAAAGTTGATTTAATCGCGTAATGCATCTCGTGTCCATTTAAAATTATGCTTACAAGTTGTAAATACCTTATTTATGGCATACTATGCGTGTAAGACTTTACCCTGGTGATGCAGGGGCTGGCCGGGCTGTGATCTCAAGGCGGCCGTGCAGTGGCTGCTGCTGCAGTGCGGCCGGCCTCAGACAGCCTGTCGACACGCCTGCATGCAGCTTGTCTTCAACCTCGCGCCCTGCGTTCCCGGTACGCTTACTTCATTCCCACTACTTTTAATTCATATACTAACACACGTATTATACGTATTATATAATAACGTACTTGTATAAGGCGTAGGCCTTGTGGTGTAGTTTTCCACATCATATATTGTTTTTAGTGTTTGGCCTTTCTTGTATTAAATGGCTGTTGACATTGACATGGCTTGTACACAGGAGTGAAGACAAGGCGCGATCTCTTCTTGGAGATCCTGAAGCAAGGTCCACCCAATGGTGGTGCACCCTACTTCATTAACGGGTATTGGTAACCAAGTCTCACTTTAACACTTGTAGAAAAAAACTGCTTGCACTTATGATTGGTTCTTTTTTCTGTATACTGTTGATAAGTTCTTGTAATGGCTTTTCTGCCTCGTCGGCTTGACTAATGCCCTGTTTGATTTCGATTTAGTGTGGCTGTTAAGATTGAATTTTGTCTTGTTGATTTTGTAGTTGTCGTGCTATTGAATATCTTGCTTTTTATATTTTTGTTTTTTACTCTGAGGACTGTTCGGTATCTTGCTATTTAGCCGTTTGGTATATCTGTCCCATTGTTCCCGTGACCATGGAACTTTAATTCCTCATTGGTTTTGCTGAAATATAGTGAAGAAAAATGATGATAAAGCTTCAAAATAGCGCCATGCCAGACAGACTCGTCGAGGCTCGCTGCGTGTCGAGCTGGAGGCTGGATGCTTTGCTAAGCAAAGTTCCGGAGTCGCAAAGTCGCAGTAGCGAAGTCGCAAAGTCGCAAAGTGCATTTTGACTAAAATATCCGACTAGGGGTTAGCAAAGTTTGGATTCCTAGAAAGATGAGTCTTTTATTCAATTTGATTGCGAAGCAGTCCGATAAAATATAACATTTAGGTAAATTTCAGACCTAATAAATGTTTTTCTTTTTTTTCTTTTTTTTTCACATTTTTTACTTCAGAAAGAAATACAGGCACAAACATAAATCGCATACGGAGTAATGAGGTTAAGCAAAAAGAGATAATATATCCCCGAGAAGGCTTGTGTCTATACCTAACCCCTACAGCTCAGTTTCAATACCACATCAAGTAGTTGCATATAAGCAAAAGTAACCGGACAAGAATAGCATACAAATGCACACTTCAAAAAAACAAATGTGAAGAAGAAAAGCATATTTCTAGCTATCAAACGTCAAATTAGCCAAACATGAATACAGTGCATATAATACACACAAAAAACGAAGCCGTTAATCAGGTCAATGATACAAATGAAACTAATTCAGTATAATGAAACATAATAACGAGAGACATCGCGTTTCAGTATTTCTAAACGGTCTGCGGACAAAATCTCGACAGGCAGAGAATCCCAGATTTTAGATCCTTGAATACTAGTACAGTGTTCACTAATTGTGGTGCGAAATGCCTGAGCAACAAAATCATGAGTATAACGCACGTTATAGTGTTAACTTGGTTTAACATACAGTAATTCATACAAGATTCAGGTAAGAGCGCATGTTTAAATATATACATGAAAAGCACGATGTGAAGCTTTCAAATGTCACAGAATTTAAACAAATTTAATTGTTTATATAAGGGACTCGTAGAAGCACGGTAAGGTGAATGAGTTATTTCAGCTCTGTTTTGCAAAGCATCCAGCTTGTGCAGTGCAGTGGTATTTGCACCTCCCCAAATAATACAGCAATAGATGATGTATGGATATGTTAAGGAAAAGCATAACGTTAACGAAGTCTTACCGGGTATGAAATTTCTTACTCGACCCATCATGCCCAGCCCTCCAAAATTTTTTGTAGTAACATGGTTCAAATGTTGAGCCCATTTTAGCTTCTTGTCAAGAAGAACTCCAAGAAATTTAGTGTAGGATGTTCATTCAAGAGTATTGCCATCCAAATTAAAGTTTAGTTGATCGCTAACATTACGTTTATTGCCGAACATGATAAAATTTGTTTTGGTTGCATTTAACGATAACTTATCAGCTTTAAACCAGTCGGATAGTTTTAAAAGCTCTCTATTTACGGTGACGACAAGTTCACAAACGTCCTTACTGCTTTTAAACAAATTTGTGTTATCGGCAAATAAAATAAAACTCAGAGTGTCTGAGCAACAGATTACATCATTAATATACAAGATAAATAGCAAAGGACCAAGAATAGAGCCCTGAGGAACTCCACAATTTATTTGTTTCATGCTTGATGAAGCACCATTTATACGATGCCTTTATTTTAAGTGGTTTGCAATATTGGCAGATTTGAGGGGCAAGCGTACCAATCAAGCTACGAGAAGAATCTGGAAGCTGGCGGGTTGACTGGATGTCCCACTGTAGCATCAATCAAAGCCTCGACATTCTCGCTCAAACTGGTTCTGAACTGGTTTCAACTGGTTCTGGCCGCCCTGGACTGCTATACGTGGGCGTTCGGTCAGGATCTGCTCAACCCAGTGGCCATTCTCTCAACTAAAGGTGCTGTTTGTTTAATGGTTGCACATTTGATTAATAATTGAATGATGAATTTAAGCCAGACGTCTCTTCAAATGATTAATGATATTTTGAGATTGACGTAGCCATATGATGAAGATTTTTAGGAACGTATTATATCTATATATGACCTCCGGTTAGCGACGAAACATGGACTCACCATCCCAACCGGACTCAAGTCCACCGCCGGACAACGGACCTTCACCAGCGCGTTCGAGGCCGTGTGGAACCATCTACCGGAGGACATCAGATTGACTAAGTCCCTCTTCTCCTTTAAATCCAGGCTTAAAACTCATTTTTTCAAATCCGCTTTCTGTATGTAGTCTGCTGCACTTCTCCCGCACCTACGATGCAAGCAAATGATGTTTTCCATCTCCTTTTGCATGACATATTTTTGGTGCGTTACAAGTGGAATATACATACATACATACATACATATCTGATCAGAAATTTTTCTGTTTATTGCAATGCTGATGTTACTGCCACAATATTGTGTACTTGATGTCTGTTGCCGCGCAATGAGGGGTGAATATTAGTGTTTTTATATACCTTTCCCTCTTGTTCTTTTGTCGTGTATATGTTCTGATTGATGCGAAATATGATTTACCACGCATGATGACAGAATAAATAAATTTGATTGATTGATTGATTGAAAAAAATCATCTTTTCAAATTAAGAACGTTCACCGTGCACTGCTGTTAACAGTTCTGTTAATTCAAAACAACACGTGAAAATTTAGCAGTATCATCCATTAAGGAGTCAGCCGGAGTCGCCCCGACAGGGTTTGCAAGTGATGCTATTGCCACACTTGATGGCCAGCATCTGCGTTAGATTATTTCTAAAATATTTGATGCATTCAAATGATTTTGTTTTTATTTCAGAAGGAAGCGAGTCTGTCATGTTCCAGGTGCTCAGTTATTTCTTCAGTGACGTCGCTGAGGCTACAATCGAATCCGTCGCTAGCTTGCATACGAGCAAGAAACCAGATCTGACGTTCACGCCTCGCGAATCTGAGGAGTTCAACAGGTCAGCTTGATATCATATATATATATACGACTATGCATGTGTTTGCATAATTAGTAAAGTACCAAAAATATGTCATGCAAAGGGAGATAGAAATTTGCTTGGATCGTAGATGCGAAAGAAGTGCAGCAGAATAAATACAGAAAATGTGTATATGTATTGTTACGTCTTGTATATACATGCACACCCATTGCCGTATCATTTACGGCGCTTATCATTGACACTCAATGTCTATCATTTACACGGTTGTTTTGTTTATTTTATTTTATATTTACTTCCTATGTAATATTATCAAGCAATTGTTGTTGAGGATTGAAATTTGTAGGTTTGGGTTAACTTATATGAAGGTGTAAAACTTACTCAAAAAGCCCAATTTGAAATGTGTATGTGATTTAGACATTTTAGTAGAGATATTTATTACGAATATCCTAAATTCGGGTGAAATTCCAAAAATAAGGCTGATTTAACGTTTTAGATATACGTTATTTTAGTGAGTGCACTGAATTTCTTCTTTTTTTCTCTATTTGCGACAGAGAGAAGTGTACGGTGTTGGTACGAAGCATGGACTTTCTCACAGTCCTGCTCGGTAGATACAGCACAGTCGATATCAGACAGTTTGTTCCTCGCGCATTCTGGAGCGCATCCTTGTGGAATATCCTTCTGTCTGTCATCAGCAGACCAACCTGTCTAGGGTTTAATATGGCTGACATCGAAATCATGACTCGATTGCCTCAACAGGTGAGACAATGGATGCCGTCCAAGTTTCAGTGCTTCTAAAAAATGTCTAAGGTTCTCCTAATGCTGCACTACTCTTTTCTAATTCGTATATAAGTTGTTTATAAATTATGTTGTGCTTGTTACATTGTTGTCCTAAACTGTGACAGTTTTTTACTTTTGTTTAGTTGTGTACAGAAACGTGAAAATTAAAATTAAGCTTAACTCTCGCTTTCTTGCTTTTCAATGTAATCAAACAGGAGCTTTGTTTGATATTGGAAACTACCATTCTGTTTTTCATTTATTATGTATTCTGTGTTGTTGACTTGAAAAATTTGCATCATGATTTCTGTTAAAATGACATTCATCTACAGTTTGGCTCTCAATGTTATTTGTTGGTAATATTTTGATAGACAAAGGAGTTGCTGGTGACACTGAGGAAGCATCCAGAACTCAGTGAAGGATTCACGACAGCGGTCTCTCAACATGTCAAATCTTCCGAGTATGTCCACATTGGATAATCATTTTTGACTCTGACTTGTTTTTTGTTTTTTGTTTTTTATATTTCATGTGAATGTACTTTTGGTCTAAAACTGAATATATTTTTCATGACAATTTTGTAATAAATTCTATACTTTGGTATCATTTTTGTTTTTTTCTATGTTCGATACAACGATATAAATCTATTTAAATTTTAGCTAGTTAAAGGATATATTTTGACTTTTTCTTAGTAAAGTTTTTTTGATTAATTCTGCACTTTCTCTAGAGTCTGCATCGTTGAGACTGTTATGATCTGTGTAATGAATTCGATAATTCACAACTGCGCTACTAAATCTTAATTTTGAATCGTAGATACTGATTGGTATTATTATGCATATTTTGCTGTCTATTGTAGCTGGGACAAGTGCCAGATAGCCTCATCATGCACGGACCTTGAGGGCCTGAGACTGCAGGCCTCAGCCTATAGGCAACTCTACACAACGGGGTTCCTAGCTGACACGTCTCTTAAGCGCGATCTATCCGCCTCACTGATCATCTGTGTGTTTCAAGTAAGCTTCACAGTACTTGAAGCTGTGCTCTACTTAGTGCCAATTACATGTTGTGTCGACTGCGTCAGAAATGTTCACTTTTTGAAATGGTTATTTGAAATTATTATTTGATTGTTCGCATTGTTTAACTTTATTTTTCTATTTATCAAGCATAAATGATATATAATGGATTGCGCAATTTACTGTCTATGGAGCATCTTATTATTATATTCCATCATTCCCTTGTGTTTGTATAAACTGTTCACTGTTACAGTTCTAATTGCAAAATGAAGGTATACAGTATATATCATTTTTATAGTTTTTCCATTGATCCAGGGTGTTGTTAGCGGAGCAAATAAGATTGATGGTCTGATGACGTCACACGGTTTGTCGCCTGAACTCAGAGAAACAGGAAGTCATCTCCTGAAGCTGGCCTTCACCTTGCAGAACTCGGTAGAGCATTTTGTTACTAATCTTGTGGTCGGTTTCTTCTTAAAATGACAACGTCTGTGATCATGAAAACTCTCTATCTAATTTTCATCCGCTTTGAAGAGAACTGATGTTTAGCGAAATCAGTTATATTCAATTTGTTTTAATGCCGTATTCTGAATACCTTAAAAACAGCAACTATTTAATGTTTGGCTGTAGAGTTCAGAACTTTGAAAATTGATTGCTGTGGAATTCATAATATGAAGAAATATTGGCTCTCTACTGTATTTATGACGCCATTTGCTCATATTTATGTTGTTGCTGCTTGAACTCGCGTCTTTGTCTACTTAAAGTTTTATATATGTTTTATATTTTACTGTTGCCTTTGCTTGCTTACAGGTAAAACAAATAGTAGACTTGCTAGTTGAAACTAACCCCACGACTTCATCAACCAACGAGCATCGACCTAAGCCTGATTCTTCTGCCTCATCCTCAGCAGCGAGGCAGGACACCAGTCCATCCCTCGCTCTGCTTTTCTACGCCACATTTCGTCCAGTCATCGACGGCCATCTGGTGGAGAATGCCGAGTTGACGGTGACATCCGTACTGCGGCGTACGGAGGGAGGGTTGGGGCGGGGTCTCTCGGCGGTATTGGGGCGTGTGCTGTGTGGCATGTTGGATAGTGTGAGTCAGGATCCCAAGCTGAGACACAGGTTGGAGCTTTTATATGAATCTGTAAAAAGATCTCGTAGATTTACGCATTGACCATGGCTTTAGATAAGTTGAGTTTAATTCACTGTTCTTTATGTTGACAAGTTTCCCGTTAAGATTCGAATTCAATGTTCTAGCCATGCGCTATAAGTATATACTGTAGATATTTCGTTGTTCTTCAGTAGATACACGTGAGTTTAGTTGAAGCTGTCAATTTTGTTTTAATATCTAAAACTAGTTTTATTGTCAAATATAATTTTTGTTTTGGTGTCGCGCATTCTATTTATTGTCAATTTTTATTCCACGCCATGCGGTCCATTTTTGAAATCACATCTATGCAGCAATAAATAAATTAAATCAAGGTGCATGCTTCATTTACACTTGCAAAGTATGACCTTGACTTAGATTCGGGTCGCAGTTAGCAGCCGCGATACTTAGCCGCTGGTCCGACCTTGAATCCTGGTGGAGCGGAAGTAATGCAACCTTTGAGACGAAGCAGACGACCTTGACATTGCTGACCAAGGTCATTCTCTCCGATGCGAACGCTACGAAACACAAGAGCTTCAGCACGACCGTGTACGCCATGTACTGCTACACCCTCACCGACAAACAGACCAGTCTGCCGTTCAAGGTGTGATTTGTGATACTAATAAATTTGGCATAATGCTGCTTTGAAGCGGTTCGCGCTATTGGCTTTACTCTGGTGCTAGGCAATAATGATGATTATTAAACAAACTATTGGTCATATACGGTGGTGCAGAATAAAGTGTTGTTTTAGGCTGCGAGTATTGCCAGGAACATAGTGCCTTGGTGCATGTTCAAGATGCGCTCTGTTTGAATTTGGACAAACCTTCGTATGCTTTGGTGCATGTCTAATGTGTGAATGCCTGACGTGTTAACGCATAGTATGTAAAACGTATGATGTGATGTATTTTCTTCTATAGTGTTTGTTGTAGTTCTGTGTACTTGCAGACTGGTGCTCTTGATCTGTTGATGTTCTTTGTGTCTCTATCCGACACTGCTCTACTCAAGTAAGTGTCGAGCTGATGCGCAGTCTTGCATAATATTTAATTGATTTTAATTACCCTCCTTATTCAAATATTATTTGTAAACGCTTCTTTGTTTCCATGATCATGCTGCTCAGTTGTGGTTGCTGTGGTTGTCAAGCTGCCTGAGCAGCAGTCAAAAGCGAGAGAAAAACCTTGCACGCATATTCAAGAATCAAATATTGAATTTATCAGACTGAATTGAAAATTTTGAGGCGTTTTTATGATTTAACTGCGCGTCCAGATGTGTTCCTTCTAAAGACATCAAATTTTGAGCATCGTTTGTTTCAATCGCACAGTCTGAATGACTATTTGAAACAAAGCTGTTGAGAAAATGAAATTTCTATATTATCATTCTCACACTGCATATACTGTACAGACAAAGCCTCAACAGTTTTGTTGCGGATAATTTTCCGCTGAAGAGCACCGAATACCCGCGCGGCAGTGTCAAGTATACGGAATACGTCTCGGCTCTCAACAAGGTTAGAAGTGATCTATGTTTCTTGCATGAATTTTATGTAATTCTCCGTGAATACTATCAAACACAGTAAGTCATTAATAAAACCAGATGCATCAAATATCAACGACAGCATTGATGCGCTATGGTTGGGTTTGCGATTTAAAGACCGTGTTTAGTAACAAAGACTATTACAGTCCGGTTCTCTGCGGAGGAAAACGTGCAGAACCGCTCCCCTCAGTCATCTTTTGCGACTCACCCGGTAAGCTCTGGGCCGCAAGCCACTTCTTTGTTCCCTGGCTTGCAGAGGGCTTGCTACTAACCGGTATCCGACTAATCAGTCACTGTCGATGTGTTTCAGCTGTTGGTTAGTCTGGAGTTGTCTGGCAGTGCTCTGCTGCTGGAGCTGCTCATTAGCATATTGTGCAGAGAGGCGCGACACGCCTGCGAGGATCAGATACAGACCGCGCTCCTGCGCTTCATGAGGCGGTGAGGCAGACCGCCGCCGATCTCGTTGCAGTTCTCTAATATTATTCTCTTTAATTCGTATAGTGATAATTCTGAAAGAAAAATAATTCGAAAAATAATAATTCTAATAAAAATTTGAATAATAATAAGAATAATAGTAATAATAAAAACAACAAAAAAATAAAAAATTAGAGAAATAATTAAGAAAAAAAAAAAGAGTGACGTGATAACCTTACATTTATATATTGTACTCCAACATACACTATTTGCATACAGCTGTGCTACTTTAGTACATGAATTGAATTTTCACACATGAGATGGAACTCCTGCGAATATCTAAAATCGAAACAATGACAGATTTGTGGTACAATCTTGGCAATTGATTTCAATGATGCCATTTTACTAATTAAATATTTTGATTTTAATATATTTTGTTGTAGTGCATCTAAGTAATATTAGTCCAGACAGAGTTCTCTCTATATAATTCTGTGCAACGTACATTCAAATTTTTGTCAAATTTTATTTTATATTTTGCGTCCAGGCTAGGACCAGACGGTCAGTCGCAGATGCTAGACATGGTGTATGCGACCAGCCTTAACAAGACTGGCTTGACAACCGCCCACCGTCGAGCAGTCATCGACCGAGTCTGTCTTACGTTGGCACGTTCGTGCTCCGCCACCACTCTCATCTTCTTTTTCACCAAACACATCGTGGAGATTATGAAGATTGCTGAGGATATAATCACGAGGGTACTGCTTGATGTCTTTTTTTGAGTTTTTTTTTCGATTTACACTTTCTTCATTTAATTTTATTATTCGAATATTTAATGTTCATTAATATAATTTACATTAGCCGAGATCATGAAGGCAGTCCATGGTGCTGCTAGATGCCTTTTTGCATTCTATTTAATCTTTTTATGAACTGTGTCTACATGTAGTTAAAATAAGTAGGTATTTTTTTCACAGTTTTATGGCCTTAGGTATTCATTTCTCTTCACGCAATATGATGATGCGTGGGGGTTAGTGGCAATGCAGGCGTATTCTGTAAGCCCCACCGGAGGAATTGATCAAGTATTAGTTTTTGTATTTATTGTCTAAATGCAAGTATTAGTGTCTAAGTATTTTGTTGGCATCAGGGTTGCGAGTCTGAGCTTGAGAGCCATCTGACGTCGAAGCTCTGCTGCTACCAGCTGCTCGACGTTCTGTATACAAGACTCGACAAGGACCAGGTCCACTCCAAGAACTCGACCATCAACCAGGCTTTCTGCAGCGCATTCAGAACGGAACCAGTCGGGAAGGAGATGACCACTGCTATCACCAAGTTAGCGCGCGAAGAATATTAATTGTCTTGTCGTTGACATAATGAATGGCTTTTTAATTTACGGGTATCATTTTAAGCATCTTAAAAATCATACTATGGTGTCAGCAGTAAAGCAGTGACCAGTTTTGAGTGCTGTATTTAAGTATAATATCTAACGTATAACATTGGCCCCATTATGAATTTTTTATTTTATTGACGTACGGTAGTTTGCTTTATCGCTGGCTCAGTACTGCTTTGAGGATCAAAAAAGAGCGAGGACATGTGATGTATTGTGCCGTAAACATGGATACATTTTATGTCTATTTATTAATTTTATTAGATTGTATGCCTGATAGCAGACTAATGGAAGCAATCAAATATGAAGATATACAAGATATTAAATTGTTAGTTTATTTATTAGTTGTCATCAACCGAATTGTTTGCTTGGTGACAGACTAATGAATGCAGTGAAGAGTGAGGACGTGCGAGGAGTGACGCAGTGTGCGGAGCTGCATAGACTGTGTCACTGCACCGCGTATAACACGCTCGCGGCCGTGATCAGTCGTACGCAGACCGAACTCAAGTTTTATCACGGATTTCTCTTCAGCGATAACCCCACTAAGGTGAGTCTAAGTTATATTAAGTTGTTTTTTCTTCAGTGTTCTCCATGGCACGTCTTTGGTATCCAGTCATGCAGTCTAGCCGATCCTCGACCCTTCTGGTGTCCCCGGTCCCCTCTTGCCATCCGTTCTTTCCTGTATCACATCTCTCAACAATCCCTTTCTTCTTGTTATGCAAGTTGTTTAAGCTGCTTTATTTATACAGCTTTTTGTTTAGTGGTTTTAAAGAACAATATTTCTTTAAAATTTCTGATTCTATGCAATTTCTTTAGGAATTTTTGCAGACACTTCTTTTAATTGATCGATTTTTGTAAACCGAGCGCTGACGCTTGATCATTCCTAGTTGGGGTGTTGTGTGGCAGGGTCAGTTTCTGTGGGAGAACCTGATTGATGTGATGCGCAAGTACGAGTTTCCTGTCGAAATGGACGTATGTTCATTTTTATTCTTAATTTTATGTATAGGCGTTTTTTTCCAAGATTTTTGGCAATGAGTGATTTTTTATTCATTACTTTAGTACTCTGCATTATTTTTGCAGATCTCAACCTAATCTAGCATTTGTGCTGCAATTAATATGCGCTGAAAGTGTTTTTTTTAAAGCAGTTATTTATTAGCTGTCAAAAATAGTTTAATTGTGCCTCCGTTTTTGAATAAATATACAGTTTTTGGAGCATCATTTACTGGATACTTACTGCTTAACCCTATGTTTTGTCCATGACAAGAGGAAGTGCTCTATTTAGGCATCAAACTGCATTACTAATCCTCCTGGGTAAAACACAAAGCATACTTTCCTGATTGAGCTAGCATTGTGTTTTGACTATATTTTGTTCAGTCATCATCATCATCATCATCATCATTTACGTTTCACGTCCACTTTTCCGCATCAACACAGGTTTGACATTTCCCACGATGAGACTCCCCCACAACTCTCGATTCTTTGCAATCTCTCTATTCATGCCTCGCTCCTTCATATCGCTTTCTACCGCCTCCTTCCATGTTTTCTTCCCCAATGATGTTCTATGTTGTGCTGAATATAAGTGTGAATAATTATAAGTCTGCGTGCTCCCAAATTCGCTTCTCCCGTGAAGCGGGTGCGTAAATTATTCACTGGCTGATTTCTATGATTCCAGGTGCCCTTGGCTCGGCGCAAGCTGGTAGCAATACGCCGCGAGCTGCGGGAATCCCGCCAGAACGAGGATGCTGACGTCACGCTGTCGCCCTCTATTCACTACCTCGCGTCAGAGTACCTGGCTGGCAGCAGCCTCAACGCCGACGTCAGCCAGTTTGACTTTGCTTCGTCCATCGCTACGCTGTCGCGGACCAACTCTGTGGCGGGGGAAGGGGGAACGCAGGAGTTGACTGGGGGCTCAACTGCTGCTGCTGCTTCACAGGTAGGCATCCGCAGGGATACGTTTAGCAGGCGTAGTACGCCGTAAACATTAGATGCAAATTGTGCGCCTAATTTGAATGGAGCAGCTGTAGCATTATGCCTAAAAGTCAACTATTGTGGCATAGGCCTAGGAGGTTTTTGAAATTGAGCAGTTGCACTACGCCTGTTGTCGAATTGTGATGTGTTTGACGTGGTGTTGCATGCTTTAATTTTAACAGAATTTAACCCTAAGCATCCAACAAGGCTGCTGAATTGATTATGTATCTGCTATCTGGCAGTTTAGTGTAATTGTTGAATGGCCTGGGTATTTAACTGAACAATCCATGCGGATTGAAGGAGCGCTAATTTGTATCTTGTTCCCGTGTGATCTACTCTTCATTTAAGTTGATAATAATAAGTTGAAAGATATTTGTGCGCCTCCTTTTCAGGTGTATCGTTTGGCGTTCAATGGTTTTTATAGTAAAAAATATTTCTGCTGTTTTTTCATGCCATGATTGTATCTTTTCGAATTTTTTTCTTAGCTGCCGTACCTACCGTTGTCACGCGGGTCTCGCTGGTCCTTTTGTTGAACAGACTGCCGCTGGCTCGTCCGCAGCCTCTGGTAGCAGTGCGGAACAAGAGCTGGAACAAGAACTGGAGCTCGACGCACTCAATCAGCACGAGTGCATGCCCGCACTCATTGCACTTATCACTCACATTCAGCGCAACATCACTCCTGCCTCCACCACGACCGACAACAAGGTGCTGTTCGGGAATAAATTCAAATTGGCTCATCGGATAATGCCTTTTATACTGTACCTGATTTGTGATACCTAGATACAATTTGTGTAAAATTTAAATTGAGTCTGTTTTCTATTGCAATATTTTTGAAGTTTCGTGTATTTATGAATATTTATGTGTGGACTATTAACGTCTCGATCAAACATTTTTCATGGATCATTTGGTCGAGCAACTATAATGCTCATTTTTGTAGTCTGACGATAATCATCTGTTTATAGTCTGGGGCTGCGTCGGGTCCCTTGCCCACCTGGATGGAGAACATTAACAAGAAGCTGTCGGCCAAGGATTGTCCGACCAATATCAGGCTCTTCCTTACAAAGCTCATCGTCAACTGTCAAGAAGTAACTAAAATTTGTAGTTTTTTATTCATCTTTGTTACTTTGAGCTTTATTCATGCATAGCATGCCAGTATTAGTGTTATTGAGGATGGACTTAGTTTTATCCGAACTCTAATTTGGCGTCGCTGCATTGACATAAAGAAGCATTTTATGTGGTCGATGCGGTCGATTTGGCCGATTTGGTCAAATGCGGATTTCACATTTCAATTCCAGTGAATATCCCTATTTCGCTCGTACGTATTGAAAAATTCTTTTTATTTGCAGGTGTGTTAATATTTCATAGTTTGCTCTCCAATATTTCTGCGACACTCGCTCGATTTGCACGTGGTTTACGGATCGATAAATGGTAGCACAGCGTCTGCAGTGTAGATTGTTATCTCTTCTTCTTTTCGTTCAGGTATTCCGACCGTACGCCGCGAGCTTCCTGTCGCCTCTGGTTGCCGTGGTGACGTCAGAGGAAGTATCATCGAATGGCATCAACTACTTCATTGCTGACGTCATCGTGACGCTTCTCTCGTGGCACAGTGTCGCCATTCCGCAGGTGACAGCAGGCCACTTTCTAGCTTAAACCGTTTCACATGCAGGATAGCTTTAAGTCTGCGGTCTTTGAGTTGACGATAATGGATTATTTTGCGTTCTTTTTTTCATTATTTTCATAAATATTTCTGATTGCCGATTATGTCGTTTGAGTAGTGTATATTATCTATTGAATTACTGCGTGTGGACGTTTTGTTAGCGTTGTAGGATGTATTAAAATTGTCTGAGATGATAAATACCATATCGAAGGCTTTATGCCCTATGCTTGCTTACATGGTCAAGGTTTAACAAATGCTCTAAGATGCATGTGCTATACTGAGATTGTGTATGAAATGTGTGAAGTAACAGGTTTTCTTGAACCACCTTGTCTAAATCTACTCCCTTCACTGATATTTTATCGGTTTAACGATAATAATAATAATAATAATGATATTCTCCTAGATTGTCTACAAAAAAAGTAATTGATTTTATCATAGGCATAATCTTTATATAGGTCTGCTTTTATCGCTGGGGAGTGGACTACCAGGTTAATATTTAAGAAGAAAATAAATAATAAATAAATAAATGATAATAACGATATTGAGTTTAGAGTTTGTTTCTATTTTGCGTATGTACGGTGCAGGACACGTCGGGTGATCGCGCGATGGCAAGTCACGTCGTCGAGTTTCTGGCGAAGCACGGTCACCATGACAACCGCGCTGTGCTGCGCAGCAACCTCGAGCTGCTGAAGGCGCTCGTTGAAGTGTGGCGCGCGAGGATACAAGTGCCGACCAAGTGAGGAGGCACTCGTGCACTTTCTGTTTGCGATGATAACATAATGGGGACCTTTCTGCAGGATTCAAGTGACTAGAAAGTGAGGCACACCTGCACACTTTTTCTCTGCCCTTTTTTCTTCTGCCCTGCTTCTTCCTAGGCGGGGGGTCGTGTTGTCGACCGCCCGCATAACCACGCGATGCTTGTAGGCTGTGCAAAGCGCCGTTTGCTGAACCTATGCCTTTACGCCAATAGATCGGCTCAAGTTAGTGCCGCGTCGATCTAGTTTGCACCAATAAATCGGCTCGTGACGTTAAAGAGGTTAACTCCATTTCCGCTAGGTTCCTGATAATGCAAATGGTGAGAACTTCCTTGGGGATTGGCTTGATCATGGCTTTCTCAAATTTCCATTAGTTCCACTGATGAAAAATTGTTAAATGGAATTGATGAGTTTTTGAACAAGAGACCATCTTGATTGTTTGTTCTTGCTTGTAAAGGATTGATCGGTTAAATATTATTTTTTTCAAGAAATTTTGTAGTACGGAATACTTCGATGTTTTAGTAAACACAGTCGAGCTTGTTTCTTGCTAGGGTTCTATACGACAACTTCAGTGAGCGCGACCCTAAGAGTGTACGCAATGCCAGCGGGGTGCAGATGGTTGGGGTATTTGTGGCCAACGGGCTGCTTCCCTTTCGACCTAACCAGGGCGTCGACAAAGATACGTCAGTCGTTGTTGCAATTATTGATCTCATTTTTTATAGTATATTACTATGAAGTAATTTTTTGTTAGGAATGTATAATTAATTTATTAACAAATTATTGTGTTATTCAGAATTCTATTCGTTATGAATTTAGTAGCAGCTTTGATTCATATTTATTGCAAATAATTGATAATGTTGTTGCTTCTAAAGCGCTGCGCAGATTGTTAATTACCGAATTCTTTTTAAGTCAGTGTGTACTGACTGTTTCGTAGATTTGTCATTCTTTGTTTAAATTAGAAGAAATTATTATTATTAGCGAATGCGTTGGCTCAGCCAAGCGATAGAGTCAGCACTTGCAGTGTTCAGAGTTTGCAGGCCCTCGTCTAGTCTGGTTAGAGAAGAAATGATATGCAGGGATGAGGAAAAAAGCCGAGGATCGGCTAGGCTAAAAGTTTGAAGAAATTTTGCCATGAATTTTTTTTTGCCATGACATTTTCTGCTATTTGGTGGAACACTGAAAGGAAATTTAAATTAGTGTTTGCGCTTTGATTTGTAGAGTTTACATTAAATTTTTGAACAATAAAGTTTAAGCATTAAATTTTGTTGGATTAAAATGGCCGTGGTTCAGTTTCTACCGGCTACTCGCGCTCAACTTGATCAACGACCACAAGCACGTCTATGCCGCTGCTGCAGAGGTCATCGGCATGACCCTCAAGGTTATGGAGGGGGCGGAGGGGGTCGGGGGGGTGGCGGGGGGCGAGGAGGGGGAGGGGGCGTGGAGGGAGCTGTTTGTGGACAACATCAGCAAGACTCTGATGGGGAGGAAGCAGGACCAGTTGATCACTTGTGTTCACCGCATGCAGAGTCACTACCCGAGCATCTCTGATAGGTCGGCTCAGTTTCTTCCTTAGATTCGAGTTGCTTTATTTGATATTTTTTATTATTATTTTTTTTTTTTCATCTGTTTTCCTTTTTCTCATTATTTGTTTATTGTTAACACTTTATTATGCGAATTTTTAGACTATAATTCTTACTACTGTGCCATTTTATAGTTTAATGAAGTTATTTCTGAAGACTTATGCAGGGTTATTTTTATCTCTGATAAACCAGGAGTAGCATTACGCCAGCTCCTTTTGCAGCAAAAGTCAAGCACGCATTCCTAAGCCTTCAAGAACTACAAGGTCTATGCAATCACAGTCAATTTTAATGTGTCACGCTGAGCCTGCCTGTTTTAAATTAGGCGTACAGTTTGCACTAAACCAATATGTTTTGCGCACTACGCCTGTTAAATATATCCTTGAGTTTATGTACTGATAAATACCATGATTTATTTGACATTCTTGCATATTTTGTAGCTCTTCTGTGTTCAGGTTCATGGCGAAGATGTTGTACATGCTTCCGAAGGTGTACGGTGTATTCAAGACCCAGTGCCTTGAGATCATTCTAGGTCGAGTCGGTCACATCGAGAATCTCTTCATGGAGCTCAAGTCTAAAAACTTCATCGATCTGTTGACCTACAGGTCCGAAACTTTTCTCTTTTTGTAGAAAACGTTTTTTTATTTTTTTTGTAAGTGCAGTATGATGATGACTGTAACGTCTTAGGTAAAATTGTTAACATTTAAAAAAGATAATTAAATACTATCTTGGCAAACCAAAATGTTGTTTTACTAATTTATTTAGTTTATCTATTAATAAATCTTTCTGGTTTTCTCGTGGTCATGATTTTAAGTTTACGTCTTAAGTTTGTGCCAAATCTTTACACGAGAATGCCGGAGTTTTTTTGAAATATAGAGTGTGTCATGATTATTTCCTTGAAAATCTCTGTCGTTTAGGCCAATCAATGAGTAAGTTTTTTGCAAGAATAGCCAAATGAATTTACACTGTGGTATTGAAATGTTTTGAGCTATATTTGTGTATAACTGGATGTAAAAAATCATTTTGGGTAGCATTTTTGATGATCTGTTTTCTATGACCAATTGACCATGTACGCACAGAGATGCTAGTACCCAGCATGCAGCGCTCAGACTGGTCCTGGCCATGCTGAAGATTCTAGACAGGGTTCAGCTGCAGAGCCTGCTGCCCAGCTTGACGGGGTTCAGCAGCTGCAGCAGCGCGGCCTGCAGGGCTCTCGCTTACAGCATTTTTATGGCCGTCTACGACCGTTACAGGTATACATACCTTGGGCATATTTATTGAACAATGATAGTGTAACAATTATCAATAGAACATTGGAAAATCAAAGTCAAATTTAGGAAATTCTGCACTTTCTTATTTCATGTTAGTTTTTTGAATTGTTGCGACTTTTGCGTGTCAATAAATAACACTTGAGATTTATAAAATATCCTGATTAAATTCTGCTATTAATTAAATAGTTTTGTGCTGCGATTCCCAATGTCTTTATTAATTGTGGCTTTTAATGATCCTTGTTATATTTTTTACTCTTTATACTTCAGTTTGTATGATAAACTATGGTTGACATAGTGAATGATCTCTATGGAAACTATATGACACGATACACTCTGTCTAAGGGCTTACACGTTGGTTTTGCTGCATTATAGTGAAGAAAAATCATGAAAAAGGATTTTAAATAGCGCCATCGTGCTAATGCATTTTAACTAAAATATTCGACTAGGGGTTAATTCTTGTACACTGCAAACACCTTTTTCACTAATCTTGTATTCCTTAACTATATAAGCAAATCGCTAGAAATGCCTTTAAGAGACGACCCAGGGACGCCAAGTCCCAAAGTCGCAAAGTTCAGAAGTCCCAAAGTCCCTGGGCCCCAAAGTCCCAAAGTCGCAAAGTGCATTTTAACTCAAATATCCAACTAGGAGTTAAGTACTTCGTTATTATTTCAGGACGGAGCCGAGCTCGGCTGCTGTGGATGAGATACTGACGTGCACCAAGGAGCTTCTGCTGCGCGGCCTGTCTGACGACGACGAATTCAATTGGTCTATAATTTTTTTTTTTTCTAGCTTTGTTATTCAAATCAAATCAAATCACTGGGCTTATAGTCCGTTTTGGCGCCGAAAGGCGCCATCGGGGACCTCGAATTATATCGTTATTATATCATTTGTAGTTTAGAACTTGCGTTTTAGCCTGTCTGATGTTAATAAATGCTGCAAGCACGCATGCTTTATTATAGGGCATTGTTTTGTTGGACCTGTTCTGTGGCTATGAAATTCTGTGATCTGTGGCAATGATAGCTGGCGAAATGAAGACGAAGGACAAGATAACCCTGCGAGAAATCTAATTTTAAATGTTTCCGTTTCGTTTCTGATAGCCTCAACGTTACTTCTGGAGCCATGAGCCACAACTAAAATCTGATTCTAAATGTTTCTGTTTCGTCCCCAATAGCTTCAGTGTTGAGAATTTCTGAAGCCACAATAAGAATCTAATTTTTAATATTTTCGTTTCGTCCCCAATAGCCTTAGCGTTCAGAACTTCTGGAGTCACGAGTCGCGTCTTCCCGCCGCCACCCTCGATCGTCTCGTCTCCGTCCTGGAGGCCCTCTACTCCCCCGACACAGAGCCACACTTCCTTGCCTACGCCACTAACTTCCTCCTCCAACTGACCTCGCAGAGCCCAGACTATGGCCGGCCGGTCTGCGACCAACCCCTCGCCGACTGCAGATTCGTCGACTATGCGGTTAGGCTAAAACTAAAACCGCTTTTTTTTTACAACTATTATGTTAATGTCCATGTTTTCACATCGGTAAGACGTTTTGCCCCCTGATGAGGATCATAGGAGCTGAGTTTATACAGCCAGATGCTCTTCTTGACGCCAACCAAATAAATTTCTATTGTATGGCACGGCATTAGCAGCTAACGACACGTGGGTGTTTAACAGCCTTGTTGAAGGGTCTGTAACTCTAAAGCCATTGTTTTTTTTTGTGTGTGTTTTTTTTTCTATTACTTCAAGACATGACAATCCAAGAATAATGGTACCAATCAGCATCTATAGGCATGAAGTAATAATGGCAGCTAAAGAGGGAACTGCTGACAGCCACTGACAAAGCTACGAGACGTGTGCCAATTACTGTGTAACTGCCACTATTATGGCATAAATTAAACTGATAATGCATCGGATTTCACAAATAACACAAAAATACACATGACTTAAATACTACGTACAGCAGGCCGAAATATTCCACGCGCAAGCTGGGAAACATTAAATTGGCTTGCATTCCAGAGCTCCCCGATCGAGTCGTAAGAGGCGACTAAAGAGGGGGGAGCGCTTCTTTGCTTGGCAGGGCCAAGGCCTACGCATTGAACCGGACTGTAGAAGTCTTCGGTACTACACACGGTCCTTAAACTACAACCCCCGAACTTGAATATAGCATCAAAAGCAACGTATTAAGAGGGAAGAAATAAAAAAAAATATATTATAATCGTTCTCCGATTAGGTGGAGAGCGCTGAAAAAAATGTATGCGAAAAACACTTAATTTTGCAAAAAATCGACATTGTTCTCTGACTAGGTCCCCGACGACGTCATTGGACGCCGAAACGGACTCTAAATCTATAATTATTGTTCTCATTACTAGGTGGAGAGTGCGTGGAAGCAGCGCCATGCCGCTATGACGCCGCTATTTGTCGACACTCAGCTGAGTCAGACTCAGGGAGGCGGCGGGGTGGGGGGATTTAGAGGGGTGCGGCAGAGCGTTGTGGGGGGGAGCGTCCGGTCGGAGGTCGGAGGGACGGAGGGGGCGGAGGGGGTAGCGACTGGACAGCTGAGGGAGACGCAGGCAGAGGGGGTGCATCAGAGTTTCGCGCCGACCCAGCCCGGTAAACTCGCTCGCTTGGATTATGAGATTAGTCTATTTGGGGCTGATTTACTAGAGCAGCGCTTATCAAAGTGGTGGACATCAAACAGATGAAGCACACTTTGATTTTAAAAATTAAAAATTGAATCATTCTTTATGTTTCACAGTGTTATAGCAATACGATAGTCAAACTTTTGTTAATATTGAAAAAAAATTCATTCTGTTCATATTTAAAATTACATAAATGAAAACAAGCAAAACTAAATTTTAAAAGTGCAGAAAGTTGCACAGGACTACAAAAGGTACCGCGCAAAATCATTGGCTTGCTCACAGACTTTGTGGCTTAGAGGGAACATTATTCTTAATGCGATGCGCCGCTGGTTGAAGGTGCGGCGCATGGCGCGTACAACTGGCTCGCACAGTCCGGCACCCTCGACACCTATGCCGCTGACTACGGACAGACCCTCAACACACTGCAGCCAACCGTCGCATCCGAGTCCGCCCTACTTTTTACTGTTGGACACGGTGGCAGGCAGAACCAAGCCAGGGGGTATCGAAACACCTCGGGCCCGGGGGGAGCGGATCTTAGCAAGGAGAAGCTTGGAGAGAAGGGCGCTGGGGGAAAGAGGGATGGTGGAGAGGGATCGGCTCAAGGTAGGCTGCGGATAATTCTTCTGATTCTTCTTTTAGACTGTTTAGTTTGTTTTACATTTGATGACTCCATTATGTGACCCAGCGTGTGTGTTTTTTTCTAGAATTTTGCGCTGCGTTGTCGTAAAATAATGTACTCTTCCGTTCCTGAAAATTTACTGAGTGCATATCGGTATGTCTATCGTGGAAAGTCAAGATATTAGCTTAGGAGGATTGTTTACCTGACTTACCAATGTAGAGAATGCATTTTCAAAATTTGGTGTAATATACCCAGTGTTGCGCTGTCAGTAATATGACACCTGGTGGTTGGTATGATCATTTTCCGCGCTGTATTTGCAACAGCTCCGGAGAGCTCCGGAGACTTTCTGCGTCTTAAGAAGCGGTTCTTCAAGACTCAGCAGCAGGACTCGAAGGTGTTCTTCATCAAGCGACAGTCGAGGATTCAGCAGCAGAGAGAGGCAAGTGCTTCATTTCAGTTTATTTTGACGTTCCCATACAATCCGTTTATTATTCAGTTACAATGTCGATTTTCTGTATAGCCAGAGTTATTTTCCTTAGTTCATTCGTGCTTTTCTAATTGCTGTATCCTCAATATTTTGGGTTTTTTTTTATTAATGATTTAAATATTTTACAGTTTTTACCTATAGTGTGATGTGTTTCAGTTCAATTAAAGCACAATCTACGTAGCTAACTTCATTAGCTAGCTAGCTCTGTAAGCAGTTGGCTAACTTCACTGAAGTAGTTTAGACCGTTAATGTTTCAAAAACACACGTTTTCAAATTATATGGCGTTCTAATTGAAATCTCTGGACGCTTGCAGAAGCTTAAAGCAGAGAAAAGTGTATTTAAACTAACTTTCTTCCGCAGTATCAGCTAAGCTTTTCAGGATGAAGTTACGGCGTTATAGGTCTGGCTTAACTAGCCAAAGGTACAATCTATTAGTTAGGCCTAGGACTATATTTAATTATTTATCATTGAACATTTGTGATCTGATAATAAACCTGGGGGCTCATTCACGTAGATATCTTATGACAATCTTAGTCGTAAGATTGTCTTAAGAGAATCTTTGGCAAAT
>JAQIWG010000288.1:0-38105 GCA_034695025.1 Chamaedrilus cognettii
CCCCCCCTCCCCGTCGAGAGATCTGACATTTTCCTAAATTTGGTGAGGGTGTCAACAGTTTTAGTGTTTTCTAACGTTGGGGTGGGTAGTTAAGCCCTTCGTCATCATCCGTTAGGCGGGGTTGGTGTGGGCTAAAAAAACCGCTTTTTGGCGTTATCTTATTTGTGAACGCCCCATTTGATAAAAAAGGAAAAAGTAATTAGTAAACGGGTAGTGACAAATAGACAAAAAGACGTGTTGTATAAAAGTTAGAGGGTCGAATTTGTGGTAAACTAGCCTACCTCTATCGAAAAAATCAATAAAAATGTAGATCCGCATCTTGGGCGTTGCGCTGTATTTTTATGAATGTCAGCAATCAATGTATCGCGACGCGCCCGACTTCATTCAAGGCCTCGCCACACAATATAATCCTCACATTCCTCATTAACACATGCCATTTCCATCATTTTTTTTAGCGAAACTTGCACTGAGTTCGACACTAAATCATACTTTCGGATGAATTAAAGCATTATTGTATAAAAAACGCAAGATTTGTTAAAGTAAGTCAGCGGAAAGGCACAATCAAATTACCGCTGCGCTGCGGCCCGCCCACGCACGGCCTGGCGCCTTGCTCTAGCGTATTTCCCCATTCACAGATTTACTGGCGGCGCCACCAGGTCATTACCCTGGCCGCCCCCGCTGCCCCCCCCCCCGCTGTCCCATGACCCCCCGCGGCTCCAGTGACCCTCTGACCTTAAATCTCCGCGTTGATTGGAGTATCCTTGTCTTTGATTCGAGGATTTGTTAACAAGGATTATGTTTGATCACAGATAGGGTTTGATCTAACGTTCCGCCATCGTTGTGGACCATTTTGTCGACAAAACTCCAGGGTCTTCCTAATTTGTCTCGGGTTTAGATCAAAATAGAAGATCCCCCGTGGATTAATCCTGGATTCAGTCGGATTTTCACGCAGCTCTGTTCGCCGCAAATTGCTGGATCGTGGATTCAGGGGGTGAGCTGACTTGTGCGTCATAGACCAAACTGAGATCGAAATTGTCTCTCGGCCGTTAGGCCATTCGGCCGTTTGCCGCATCATCATCCGACTAGCAAAATGAAGAAGGTAAGCATACTGTAGAAAAATCAATGATGTTCAATTTTTATTCGTTTTAGGTTTAAAATATTTAATATTTAAATAAAAATTAGGCCAGATATATTCATTTAAATTTATTTTAGCCTAATTAATCTGTGAATGAAATGATATTGATATATTTAGATAAAGCAGCAGTCATCTTTTTTGTACCATAGTTTAAAAAATGATGTGCGACGATAAATAATTCAGCTTCTGATCTCTATATATAATATCTAATTATAATGTTAATTAATTGTATAATTTAGTGCCCGGTAGTTGTTTTTTTTCTCAATTCCTAAGCTAGGCTCAATCTGTATTCTATTTTTGTTGTACAACAATTTTTCTGTGATATAATAATTACGCTAAAACTTGCTGAGATCAAATCAATTCATACAAAATTGGACAGTATTCTGCTTATTGTCTTCAGCTACTCTTGCTGAGGGATGATCGATACGTTCAAATATCCAGCCAACCACCCGCATCCCAGCCACCTGCACCCCAGCCACCCGCACCCCAGCCATCGCACTCATCACCACAGCCCCTCGCCACGCTCTTCCCATCTCCCGCGTCCAAGGAAATCATCTGCGAAGAAAAAAACAAGATGCCTGGAACGGTGTCGTCGCAAATCAGCAACATCGCGCCGACCCAGCAAAGTCATCTAGGGGGGGACGAACGAAGGTTTGAGCGAGATGGGGAGAAGCAAATGGGTGGTCGGCGTGGTGAGATGAAAGAGGGAAAACAGGCGGAAGAGCGGGAAACAAGAGTCGAAGCGGAGGCAAGTCGTGTGGAGCGAGTGTGGAGAAGAAAGGCAGAGAGTGGATGTGATGATGATGAAGGACATCGCCAGGGTGAAGGTGTTTGGGTGGATCATGGAGAGCTCAGGGTGATGGAGCAAAGAGAGAGGCAAGTGCAAATGATGAAGTGCTATCTACCGATTGAGCAGCAAATGGTGCAGCAGCAGCAAATGGCGCAGCAGCAGCTATTGGCGCAGCAGCAGCATCAATTGGCGCAGCAGCAAATGGTGCAGCAGCAAATAGCGCAGCAGCATGGAAGCAGAAAGCAGAACGAGCAGCAGAGAAAACCGACGCAGGGCGAGCAAAAACAAATTGAAAAACGCCAAGTCGTACGACAAAACTGGCAAGGGAAACAAGAACCAAAACAAGAACAGCAAGAACAGCAACAGCAGCGAGACGGAAAGCAGCGAGAGAATAATCAGCAGAGCTTGAAGCAACAACAGCAACAGTGGAGAGAAGGGCAACGAAATGACGAACAACGAGAAATTGAGCAACATAGATGGCAGCAACAGAGTGCGAAAATATCAGGCGCACACCCTTCAGATTTACAGGGCATGAATCAAGGGCGCAGCGTGCCGGAGAAGGGAGAACTGAAGACCAGCACGGAGCAGCAGCAGATGTATGTAGTTGATGCCCAGCAGCAGCAGCTAATGCAGCAGCAGCTGTTGCTTTTCCAGGAACTGGCGCATCAGCAGCATGTTCAGCAGCTTTTGCATCGCGACGCAAATCAGCAGCTTGGTGACGAGTGGCAGCTAAAGGTTTCCGGTTCAAATCCTGCGCTTGGTCGACAAGATGTGACGTCCTCTTTTTCGATCGCTGGCAACGTTAATTCTAACCATGGAGTCTTGGAAAATACTCGAAAAAGTTTTTTGAAGGTATCCGATGGCCAGCGAATTAATGCAAGGTCTCTGGAGTATGGCTCGGATGATGATGACGTCATGATGGAAGGGGACGTCAGCGCGGATGATGACTCAATGGATGAATGCTCGCGTCATCGCGCGTCGAAAAGTAGTTCCGGTGGTGCGGCAGACGAGGCGCATCTCGGCGCATCGAGAAGTAGTTCACATAGCAGGGCAGATGAATACGCGTATGCCGGCGCATCGAGAAGCAGTTTTCATAGCGTGGCGGATGAATACACCCATTATCGCGCTACGATGAGTAGTTCTGGCGGTGCGGTAGATGACGCATATCTCGGCGCCTCGAGAAGTAGTTCCCAAAGCACGACTGACGACGAATTGCGACGCTATCGATCGCTGTCCAGTGACTCGGGACTATTTGTTTCGGGTAAGATATACAAAATTTGAAATCAGTTATTGCTGAGAAATTATTTTGATATCAGTGATGATAATTATTTTTGTGTGTGAAAATCAAGGAGCATTGATGGATTATTTGAGTTAATGGCTATTTTTAGTCAACAATTGCATTATAATTTGTTTATCGCTCTAGCTACTTGAATTTTGATGTAGCCTGTAGCCTGCGGTATCTAATTGCTCAGTTTCATGGCAGTTGGTCCATTGACGTAATTATATTGTACAGCGTTCACGAGGTTCTGTTGCTCTGTTTCGCATTCAAGTTTCAATTAGATTTATGGAATACGTGATGCTGCAATGCTGTTCCCTCTAAGCTGCATGGGTGCGCAGGTCCCGGAGTAGTGAATTGTAAATAGAACTGAAGAAGCAGACGGTTATTTTGAAAATCATAATACATTATTTTCAATCATTTTTCATTTTTACAAATGTTATTGCAATAGAATAGTCCAACTTAAGTTAGCAGTCAGGAAGATTTATACATTCTTTTCCGATAAATATCACATGAATAGCATGTGATAAGCTTAGCACACTGGATAACTTTCTGACGCCTAGAGCCTATACTATAATTGACAGCACAGATACTTTTTTATTTAATTTATATAGATAGATAGATTATATAGATTGATAGATTATATAGATAGATAGATAGATAGATAGATAGATAGAATACAGAGATTTTATTTTAGATGGCATGCAATGCTAGACTTCAACACTTTGCTACAGTGCTGTGGTTTATGCAAGAAGCCATCAGCTAAGTATAAGGTTCTCGGTTACTGTCGCTGTGGTATGCAAAGTATGCAGCGTTTCAAGTGTGTTTGGGTGTGTTAGTATATGTTTGAGGCCTGCTTGGAGCCCGAGGCTTGGAGCCTGAGGCTGGACCATTTATCTCTCCAGAAAAGATTTCTGTCTACAGACAGACAAAACAGATGGGAGCAAATCGATAAATCTTTGTTATCTTTGAGGGCAAAGAGAAATCTTATAAAAATAGTTTTTG
Organism: Chamaedrilus cognettii; assembly: GCA_034695025.1. Lineage (NCBI taxonomy): Eukaryota > Metazoa > Annelida > Clitellata > Enchytraeida > Enchytraeidae > Chamaedrilus > Chamaedrilus cognettii. The sequence continues at coordinate 4,207 of JAQIWG010000288.1, forward strand.
GGTGCAGATTTCAATGTTTCAGGCTCAGCTCTGAAACAAGAATTTTATTATTAGAAAACTTAGGCCTATTGAGTATGGCAGCCTACTGGTAAAGATTCTTTTCTACTTTGAGTCCGTATTTATTTTATTTCTTTTAAATGTCATATCGGTGCCATATGTGGTGTGAAAACAATATTGATCATGCTCTGCTCGGGTTATCATCGGGGTTTTGTTGTTATCTTTATATTATGTTTTTATTGCTATTATCTACTTATTATTGTGCGCGATTGTTATTGCGAACACAATATTATGATTCACAATTTCACATATAGCGTAGTATGATTTGTAACGTAGTATGATTTGTAACGTAGTATGATTTGTAACGTAGTATGATTTGTAACGTAGTATGATTTGTAACGTAGTATGATTTAAGTGATGCGGTAGTTATGGGTTTGAGTGCACACTACACAGTACTAGTCTGCTTGCAACGTCGCACAATGCACACAGCACTGTACTAGTTTATTTCCCACATTGCGCAATTATTAATGTCGCCTTTGTTGAACAGATTTCCGCTATAAATAGCGCAATTTAGAAATGACTGGAGGCTTGGCGATGGAGAGAATGAGTAAAAGTGATCGTTATCCATTTAATCAGACCTTTCAGCAACAGCTGCAGCCTCAGGACACTTTCCAAATATGTTCCTAAGGATGGGCATCAATTTCAAGGGTTTTTTGAAGTGGATGGAAACTGCCGTATTTGAAATTTGAATATAACCGAGTGATTTCAATGATATTTGGTCATAACGCGTGTATGGAAGAGATCGATAAACTGGTGACTAAATTTTTTAATTAAAAAATGCTGTAATTATTTTAAAATTTATTTTTGCCGTGAAGTGCATCTATCAGGTGTCTTAGCAGTCTAGAAGCAAAGGGTATTAATCGCTCATTTCTGCTTTAATTAATATAAAATTACTAATTCATATATTTTAATTTTTTGGGGTCTTTTTGCAAAACGTTTGCAGTGATAGACTGATGACAGCCCTCTGACGTGATGAATGTTCTCAGATCGTAATAGTCTCGTTGAATTTGACATTTGATGGTATGCCATAGTTGTTGAACTTTCGGTGCACGTTGTAATCAACTCGCTGGGCGCAATTCGTAGCCCACTTGAAACACTGTGGCGCCCCGGATTTAGAGTTTCAAAGTTTCGTCGTTGATGCAATTTACAAATTGGTGCGATTACTGCTTCTGAATTCAAGAAGGAAGTTGGGCGTAATGACCAGGGCGTGGGCGTGTGGTTTGAATGAATGCATAACGGATATCTGGTTAACTCGATCGTTCTAATTTGTTGTATTATATTTACACGGTGACAGGGAAAAAATGGAACCAGTAGGCTTGGGGTTTAATTGAACAAAATAGTGAAGGATCTCTGGTAACCTGATCGTTATCATCGTTGTGTACAAGGCGATGATAAAAAAAACTGGAATCAGTTATTAGCTTATTACATTAAGGATATCCTTTATGAGCTGCTGCCTTCCCTGTGGGTGTGTTGGTTTTAAAAATTGGCTGTCATTATTATGTATTCTGGCGTCGTATGAACAAATCCGCTTAAATAGGCCTACATGTACTTTTTGGACCGTGTATAATAACAAGGACGATTGCAGTACCATGGCACAAAACCGCCTCCCTTTTTTAATCGCCTGTTACGGCCGCTCGGGGAACTCTGGGCTTCAAGCGAATTCTTTGTTCCGTGGCTTGCAGGCAGTTGGACGTTGCTTAGAACTAAGAGGTCTAGTGCACAGGATCCATTCCTATGAACCTTTGCCAATGCCTTGTTAAATCGAATCAAATACCGAAGAAATTCTAAATTTTTACTGCAACAGTTCCTATTCAGTATCAGTGTAAGGCTTAAGTATAAGGCTGCAGTTTAAGATCATGTTATATGACGTTAGCTTACAACTGGCTTTTTTGATTCATTCAAAAATCTGAAACTTAGTTGAACTCGTAAAATTGTTATTATAATGCTACAAGCTCCTTTTAATTTGCGCGCAACTATGAATTTGTGGATGGTTTTCATGGTGCGATCTGTGTTTCCTTCTTGCATGTATTTGCTTATACTGATTTCTTGTTTCTCTTTAGCTAGCCTATTTTTTCTTGTAATATACGCCTGTTCAATACAGTGTTTATTGCTAGGCTTCTGTACTTTAAAATGTAAATCCTAAAACTGTTTAAATTTGTTACCCCAGCAGGTCGGGGAACAAAGATTAGACTTGCAGCTCAGCGCGCCTCGGGCGAGTAGTAAACGGTGACTAAAGAAGGGGAAGCGGTTCTGTGTCGGCCCTCTTACACAGAACCGGGATCGTAATAGTCTTCGTTACTACACATGGTCCTTAATACAACCCCACTCACCCATGTTAAAAAATTCAATAATTCTCATGAATCGTATATACGATTATTGTGATTATTTCAGCCGGAGCAGAGCTGTCCATAGATGCGACTACTCGCAGCGCCGCCTCCCAGTCCTTCGATGCCTTCAAGCTGCCGGCAGGACTCAGCCCTCGCAAGTCCGTGTCTCGTCGTGGCCCCGTCAATGGCCGTCCAAGGGCCAGCCCGCGGCCCAGCTCGGCCCGCATGGATCTAAGCCCCGGGGCCGTATCGCCGCGCCCTGGAGAGGCCCCAGGGGGCCATGCGGGGGGCGCGAGGTCGGTGATACGCTGCTCGCTGTGCGCGAAACAGTTTAACAACTCGAGCGCGCTGGCGAAGCATAAACTGACGCACAGCGACGAGAGAAAGTACGCATGCGCGGTCTGCTCCAAGGCATTCAAGCGTCAGGATCACCTGTACGTATTTTGTATCTTGACATTTATAAGCTAATTGTATTATGTAAAGAAACTTACGTTGACATTTTTAGTTATTTGTTTATTGCCATACAACTTAGAGATTAGGCCTGCTGGCAATTGAGCATTACAGTATTCAAGCGTATATTGCTTTTCAATGATTTCTAGAAGTTTTTCTGTAGTTTTTCTCGTTGTGCTGTTGGCTATTGCTATGTCTGTGATCGGTATATTCATTTTAAGATTGAGGATACAGGGGATCGGAGAGCGTTATATTCTAGAAGTATTGAATGAAAGTACCTCATCTCTACTGTAAATTTGAACTTGCAGTTTGGCTGTGACTAATTGGCGTGCTGTTGGCAGGAACGGTCACATGATGACGCACAACGCCAAGAAGCCGTTTGAGTGTCGGTTCGTCGGCTGCGGCAAGAGCTACTGCGATGCGCGCTCCCTTCGGCGACATCTGGAGAACCAGCACCAGGAGTCACTGCGCGGCTCTGCGCGCAGCCAGGGAAACAGGTGCGCGACTCAACCGACCACAGACATAATTATAATGTTTGAAGCAGCGTACATTTGAATTATATTGCTTAGCGTGACTCAAAATTAACCTCTTTATTGAATACTTTATTGAATACTTTATTAAATACTTTCTGTTGCGACAGTATGTACGTCCACCCGCCTATGTGAATCACTATATAGGATAGTTGCGAAACTGCATGCAATAAATGTTACTACTACTACTATATGGATTATAAGTAGCGTAATAAAAAATTAGTTATTTACAGAAAATGCTGAATAGCGTAATTGTTGCAATTTAATTTGGATGGGATGTTTAACTATCTTTTTCATCAATATAGTGTGGTGTATTGTTTGATAAAAGTAAATGGTAACAGTAGTATATACTTTTTATCTGGCCATGTTTACAATTTATAACTATGCTAAACTTTAATTTTGTGCGATTTTTTTGATTTTTTATTGGGTTATGTTTGATTCCTGCCGTGGTGTGTGAAGATAGATTCCAAACGTTTGCTGTGCTATTCATGACGTAAATAGCATTTTTCTTTTTTGTTTTTAAATGACATCCTCATGTACGTTTCAGCGATGCCGCATCATTCCGCAGTGGTTCCGAATTCCGCCAATCTGAAGAAGAAGAAGAAGAAGGCTATGTTGATGAGGGCAAAGCCGGAGAATTGAACTGTGGGGGGTCAGTTGGCGGGTTGGGTGTGAAGAAATACGACGGAGGAGGGGCAGTCCTTGATCAGGGGGATAATGGGGGACACGAGGGAGAGAAATCAAAGCTTGTCTGGACCCTTGGCTATAACCCTCTCGAGTAAGTACTCTTTTTTTTTCTTCTCCTTTCTTCTTCTTTTTTTGGTTTAAATTATCATTGGAATATTGCGCTTCGTGTTTGATTTGAAAAATGGTACATTTATTTATTTTAAAATGTCATTTCAGTGGAGTTTTTTTATATTTTGGAAATATTATGCAATGGAAGAGAACATTGAAAAAGAATTTAGTGTTATTTTATTTTTTTGTGTTTCCTGCCTGAATGGCGAATAAGAAACGAATACTGTTTATTATTTAAATTTGCACACATTTGTCGCAGAAATCATCCAAATCATCTATAAAAAAGTCCTGAAAAAATTCATAGTATTGATTTCGTGATGCCTGGCGCTGCAGTGAGCCGAAGCCGGTCCAGTGTCACGTGTGTGATCGACGCTTCAAGAACATTCCGGCGCTCAATGGACATATGCGCCTGCACGGGGGTTACACGCGCAAGGTGTGCCGATACGTATTTGCGATACTTTTTTGTATTTATGGATGCGTGTTTTTGTGAGCAGTGTCTTTTGCTATATTTTGTGTGAGTTTATTAGATGTGCTTACTAGGAATGTTGTTATTTTTTGTAATGATATCTAGAGATCCTTTTCTCGACGAAAGCTAGCTCATATATATATTGTCAGAAAAGCAATAATTGAAATTGTTTAATTTGAATTCAAATAATAAAATGTTGAATGTATTCAATTATAATATAGATACATTTTAATGATTAAATCATAGTCAATCAAAAATCGATTAGTACACACATTGCGCAGCCTGATCACTGTTTGTAAGATACAAACGACGAAAGTGATACTTGGTCTATATTTTTATATTAGCGAAGTCATGCTTGTATTTTTCTTTTTCTGTGAAGTTGGTGATTCTACGTATGATGCAGAAACACAGAATATTTATCATTCTATGGCATTCTGATATATATATATATATATATATATTTACGGAAAAGTTTGAATCTGTGCACAATTCAGGATTCCGACGAAAGCTCTTTATCGTCGGAACAAATCCACCCGAGTCCGAGGATCCACTGCGAGGAACTGAGTCCAGGGACTCTTCCGCCATCCAACGGAGATCAACTCCTATCCATCTCTCGTCGTAGTTCCGCTACCAGCTCTGGAGGAGTTTTGAGTGACCGGCCTATGTTGGTCCACCAGTCTGCTACTACCGAGCTGATTCCTGAATATGGATCCTATCCAATTGGATACTACGAGGTTGGGAATTCTGGAGTGAAAGACGGAAGCGGCGGCGGAAGGCAGTTTTTGTCCGCTTTGCCGTCGGTCAGCGAAATGTCGGCGTTTGTATCGAGAGGTTCCACTTCGTCGTCTGTTGTCGCTAGGGGTTCATATGAATCGCAGGAATTGGCGATTCGTGACAGAAAAAATGCTTTCCGAGATGATTCCAAAAGAAACGAGGGAGGCTCCAGGGAGTACAAGAGATTTGCCGGTTCCCAGAGTCTGTCCAATGGTTCGGATTGCGCGGAAGATGAGACGGATGTGTCGGAAGCGTTGCAGGATTCGCTGTCGTTTTTATCGACGCGACTGTCTCTCAGGCACTCGGCCGGTGAAAGGCTGGAAACGCTTACGTCTGCTAAATCGCTACAAGCATCTGGCTACAAGCTACCAGACAGGGAATTAAGCTTCAAGGTCGCAAACGATTTTGATGTTAATGCGGGGCGCCAGGAAAGGCAGGGCTTCAGTGTGTCAAATGAGCAGGATGCGAATGCGAGGCACAGCTTTGCGACAGCGCCATTGGGCTATGCATCAGATCACGATGAAAATGTGATTGAAACTCAGCTCCAGGGCGTCGCAGGCAAATTCCAAACTCCAGAAGCAAGCGCAAGAATGACTAAACCAAAGCGAGAAATTGGTATCAAGCTTGATGAAGAAGAAAGAGAGAAAATTACTTCGGTGGAAGCTATCCGCCAGCCGAATCTAAAATTGCCCAAGCGCGTCACTGAAACCGACACGGGGTACGATGCAGGACAGCAAGCAGTACTTTTGTCATCTAACTTTTCAGCAGATTCTAAAACCATCAGAAGTCAATCGATTGAAGTGCTCGAAAAAAATACAGAACGTACATCATCTGTTGAGAAGTCTGTGGACAAAGTCGGTGTTTTATCGAACGACAGATCAAAATCTCCAATGGATCGCATCAGCATCACTTCCAGTGAAAGAGTTTCCAATCGCTCGGATGAAAGCCACAACTCCAGTTCCATGTCATTCACTCATCGTGAAAAAGAATCGCTGGAAAATTCTCGCTTACCATCGAACAAAAATCTGACGACCTCGAAGGGTACGGCGATCTCGGATAATCAACGCATTCAGATCTGGCTAGAAGAATCAAGTCCGGAAATACCTGACCTGACACAAAATCCGGCGTGTCATGAATCGAGCACGTGTTGCAGCTCAGAAGTTCAGCGTGAGAAAAGTTCATTGAAATTTCCCGATCAACGTGAATTTGAAAAGATTAGAAGCCAGGGTGGGGTTAAGATTTTCGTTTACCAACAGCCTGCAACTATGACACAGCCACGAATGCAGCAGCACTGCATTGAGTCAACGACGCAAAATGGTATCTGTTCATGCGATAAATGCATGATATCAATGGAGGAGGCCAGTCGAATGATCCAGTCCACAAATAACGAGTCTAGAAGGGTCGCTCCGGAAAATCTGATTCTTCATCTTCCATCGGTGGCCCCTGCGGAAGAATCATGTGGAGCTAGTGCCTGCCATTTCAGTGTTCCTGATGCTCCGGACGGTAGTCTGTATAAAAGAAGACTGATGAACTTACAACGCAAGCAAGGGAGTTCGATATCCTGCATTGCTGCCCAGACAAGTTTAGCGCAGACAAATGTTTTTTTTTCATCGAGCAGCCAACGAGAATCGACGTCAAACTCCGATGTTCCAGAGTGTCGCGGAAAATCCAACTGTTGTTCAATCAGCGATGCGAATGAAAACCATCCGACGAATCGCGTCGTTGCGTGCGGATGCGCCGACGACTGTTGTTGCGTGACGATGCAGACTCACTACAGACATTCTAACAACTCGCAGAACTTTGGCAGTCAACCGTGCACTCCTAGCTACAAGCAGGGATGCGCGAATCCGTGCGAATGCACGATAAATAATAATCGTGTGGTGGTGCAAGCGGAGTGCGGTGGTGGTGCAAATCGAACAACGTACTGCAGCGAAGCATCAGCAGATCGACACGAGAGCAAAGGCCACCCGCACACTCCAAACTGCAGCCGCCATCCCAGATCCACGGGATGCTCGAATCTTCTTGACTGCCAGAGAACGGATCATCAAGACTACCACAGGTCCTCATCAATGACATCGGAGTGCCCAAGGAGTCCATTTCTATCCGACTGTCAAAGAATCACGCTAAATCCCATCTGCCACAAAGCATCGACCGTCGCTGCGTGGCAGAATTGTCCGAGAAGCCCTTACGTGACGGATTGCCAGAGAGGACCTACCACGCCAAACTGTCAGAGGGCTGCGTTTATTTCCGATTGTCAGCGAAGTCCCTACGTCCCGGATTGTCAGCGCAGGCAGTTTGCAGCGGATTGCCCATCTAACAGACAGAGTTGTTCAAGCATGGCACGACATCCATTGACTCCTAACTGTCTCAAGCCTCAGAATCAACCCTGCATCCACGTGTATCCAAACACCCCGAGCTACCTCGCCAGTTATCCAGCGACGGTTTGTTCCGCTGCAAATCACCCCCAGTCGGCGATGAATCACCCCGCAATCAGTCAAACGGGTCGCGTTAATTGCCAGTGCAGGGCGATGAACAATCACCAGGCAGCAAATCAATGTAATTGCGGGAAAAACGCTTGCGGAAGAAGCATGGATAGTAGCCAATCGTGTGGCATGGTACAATCGTGTGGCACGGAGACTTTGCATGCTCAAAATCCATCGCATACCAACTGCGCTTCTGGCATGCATGCGTGCGGCAATCGCACTCCGCACGTGCAGTGCACACCGATGCACAACTCTGGCTGTTGCGCTTCGGGCACACCTAGCTTTCTGCACGGAAGTTGTGCACCGCACTCCCCTGGCCACGCGCATGGTCGTTGCGCCCCAAACTCCCCTAGCAACACACATGGTAATTGTTCCGCTCCTCACACCCCTGGTCACATGTCCCATCATTACAACTCGCACACTCCAAGCCACTTTTCCAACCATTGCGCCACTGCGCATACGCCGAACCACACGCACGGAAATTGCTCCACTCCTCATGCAAATTGCTCCACTCCGCATGCAAATTGTTCCACCCCGCATGGAAACTGTTCCACTCCACACATCCACAATCGTGGCCATTGCACTCCGCATACGCCTTTCACTCCGGCGCGCGTTTACGCGCAGACGCCCACCAGCGCGTGTCACTTCCAGTTCCCTCCACCGCATGCGGAATGCGGAGAGGAGCCGTGTGAAGCCGACACGGCTGCGCAGTATGGCTGCGCGGCTTCGCATCCGGCTGCGCGGCACGTGGGACAGGGAAGTGACTTGGGCGCAGTGCATGAGCGTTTGGAGAATCAGCTACAGCAGCAGCAGCAACATCAGCAGCAGCAGAGATATTCTGCTTATGAGCAGCAGCAACATCAGCAGAAGGAACACCATCAGAATCAACAGCAGCAGCAACAACAGCAGCAGGCGCAGCAGCAGCAGGCGCAGCAGCAGAATCAGCTGCAGCAGCAACAACAGCAGCAGGCGCAGCAGCAGCAGAAGCAGCAGCTGAATCAGCTGCAGCAGCAACAACAGCAGCAGGTGCAGTAGCATTCAACAAACTATCAACAGGTATGTAGGCTATTAACTGCTAAAACTCACTGTAAATTCTGATCCATTCCATTTTGTTACTAATTAAAAGATGGTTTTAAAGATGTATCATCTCTATCCAATGCAGAATAAGATAGCGGCGCAAAGCATTTCTTGCATGAACTGTCTGTTGCACCTGTGTATAATGTAGATTGTATGAATCATTGTCAAATCACTTCTGATTTTAAAATATATGCTTGTAATATTTGCAGTTTCATAGTGTTGATCTGATTCTGTTCAATTTGTACTGCAGCACTTTTACAAGTTCTTCTCGTTTTCTTTTGCAGAAAGAGCAACTACAAATCAACACGGTGGCAGAAATTACCAAAACTCGAAAAGGGGAAACTTCACAAAATCTGACGCAGAATTGTGATCAGAATTCAGGCGCAAAGAATCGTACGCCAAGGGCAAAGCCTCGCGACAAGGCTAAGCTTACCTCATTCCCCAACGAGCCTTTATCGCCTACTATCGGGACACAGCGCGGATATAACGGGGGTGCTGCGACGCCCGAGCGAAGCAGGGATTGGCGCAAGAACAGGAAACAAGATGCCATCTTGGAAATACCGGTGAAAGCGGAAGTGGCGCGCGTCAAGAGGGAATCGATTGAAACGAGTTGGGAGGACATTCCGGAGAAGAAGTTTAAGATCGACTGTGATGCAGTGAGTGAAGACCCATCTGTTTGGACGCTTGGAAAACGTGAAACTATTTGATGAAGCTGCAAAATGTAACGTGGTAATTGGCTGAACTTTTCGGTTAGATTTGGAATGATTGAGAATTCAAGGCTTGAGTGCTTTTCTTCAGTTATTCAGAAACGAATTATTTACATTTATGGACTAGATGCGTCAATTAAACTATACCTCGAGAAGAATTACTGTAAGATAGAATTTTATTGGAATGAGAGCATTTTTAGTTACAACATGTACAACTTGTATTCATGTTTCTGGACCTTGGTTGTGTGTGTTGGCGTGACGAAAGGTTTTTGAAAACGTCTACATTTGATTTGCTTTTAAACACGGTGTAAAATATAGAGCGCACTTCACTTACCACTGACTAAAAGTTAGTGGTGAAACGAGGCAAGCGAAAAACATTTGCGGGAATAGTGAAGCTAAAAAGGAAGCGCGGCAGACGTGCATATGCATGTTCTGCATATTTATGCAGAACATGCGGAATGACATACGAAGCAGTTAAAAAATTCTTTTCATCCACGATGTTAGATTTGGAAGATGCCTAGTAGATTTGTTAAATGATTTTTCGACCGGGATTTAAAACTTTGAAAAGACGGTTAGTGTAAGTATTTGATCAAATTGCTTAGGTAATTAGTAATATTGCCCAAAACCCTTTCAGTGTTGATGTCATCATCATTGCGAGTGAATTGTGTCGACGAATGCTGTGGTTGGTATCGTGCTTTGTTTTTAAAGTTTGTTTCCTTTTTTTGTCCGATGAAGACAGATATTTGATTTTCTGTTCTGCGATACAAAATGCGCTTTGTCGTTGAAGAGAGAAATGCGGATGTTTTTTTCTAACTGCAATGGGATGCAGATCTTGTTGGTATCACAGTGACATCAGCTTTGCTCACTTTTTCTGAAACGCAACAATATTTTGAGAAGAAACATTTAGCCTAAGAAATGCATTATAATAGTCAAATTTTATTATACAAGTTGCTATTTTTGAGAAAAAATTGCTTTAAAAATTAAATTGAAAAAGTTGTGGCAGCAATCGACCTGAATTTATGCTCAGCTTAGCTGAAAAAGCGCAGATTTTCCACACAAAAGCATTTTGCTTAAAAATGGAAGAAAATCTGGAAAGTATATAATGATGTGTCAGACGCAAACATATGTCAGATGTGTACATAGCTAGTGGCGAAAATGGTACGCTATATCCCAGGAACTTACAATTGCTGCTCGTTAAACTTGCTATTGTTATTGTTGTTATATTGTTGACTAGTGCTTTAACGATGTTGACATTAGTACGAGATTAGCGAGTACAATGTTTTAGCGTATTTTTATTTCAAGGGTCTGAAAAGTGTGATCTTAAAAATTTCTACCCCCGATGATTACCGGCTTTTGTAAATTGGTTTGCGTACCGTGAGTCTTTATTGCGTCAATATGCTGCTGTACATTGTGAAATTTGCGTATTCTTGAAGAATTTTTGGTGATTATCGATCACGGCCATATGGAAGAAATTTCTCAAATAAAGCTTAGGTATATTGCTATCCGTGTTCGAGGCCCGCGAGACCTTCAATTTAACTCCTCGACGCTAGAAATAGCACGCGAATGTAAAGTTCCCCATGCTAATGCATGATCCTACTTTTTTCTACCTTCATATTGACTCTACTCCCATCTCGAACACTGTTAGCTTACCCGTGTTTCGTTTGCGAAATTTCTGCCATATTAGGCCGTGATCGATACGTCGCGAATTGTTAATTTTCTAAAGATTTAGTTAGCGGGCGTAATACGCCTGAAATGATGGTTGGATGCAAATTGTACGTCTAATTTGAAGCGGGCAGGCGTAGCATTGCGCTTGAAAATCTACCACGTTACGTTACTGCGCAGTTGCATTAGGCTTAGATCACCCTTAATGGATGCGTGCTTGGGAAAGTGTTTTTTGTCAATAGGTTACTGCTGTTGCTCGCGAAAGTAAAGCGTACAAATATTATTAATGTTACAATTTTAACTTACAATAAGGTCAATTTGCGCTTGCCTTTAATTTAGTTGGATTTGGATGCCTGCGACATGCAGCTAAGCGTTCTTGGATCTATTTTAATTTTATAGTTTTGATCCAGATCACGATTGGAAATGTATTTCATTTTTGGTATCTTATATAGTAATGTAGACGGAGTGGCTGAAATGTTGGTTTTGTAGTCATGTTAGTGATGTTACTACTATTATTTGTAATATGACATTATGCTTCTTTTTTTATCACTACCTACAAGCATTACGCGTATCAAAGATTTTATAAATTACGCGTCCGATTCTCTTGTTGGACATTTTTGTCATCAGGATAACAAAATCGCTGCTTTATTCGAATTCTATATTGGTTTTGCTTCATTGTCAAACGGCTAAATTTTTGTCAAACAGTAGCGTACTGAATGTGAGGAATATTAGTCTCTCACGCTGTAGTTTTGCACTTAAAGTGTAGCGCGTAGTGAGTGAAATATCCTGGGTTCGTAGTTTTAGAGCGCGGGCAATATTGAATGTTAATTTAATGTTTAGTGCCACAGCGCCAGTTCTGCTTACCAAAAGTCGCCCACTTGGCACTCGCATTCGCGGCTAGGCTCCAATGGAGCGAGTCGGACTTCTTACCCATTTAAAGTTTGAGAATAGGTTGAGGTCGTTTCGTCCCCAATGCCTCTAATGCCTCTTCGAAGAAGGTTAATGTAATGTGATGCTTTTAATATCATTTTTTGTTACCTATTGAACATTTATCAGAATTGCAAGTTAATTTAAGCAAATAGTCTAATTAATCTTAAAATCCAAATCTAAAAAAATGCTTATTTGAATTGTTTAATCATGATGAATAACTAATATCTAAATATTCGTTTCTATTCATTTGTTGTTTTGTCGAAGACGCTGTATGTTCACGTGGATCATTTTATTCTTGATGGTTTGATGTCAACGCGTAAAGTCATTCTAAGGGCCAGTTGTTCAATCGAGAGTTATTTGAATGATCTAAATTAGATCGGTCAATAATAGCGAGTTTAAATTCGGTCTGAGATCCATTTTGCTCGATCTCAAAGAACGTGCATCATCTTTCTTCTGTGAAAATTTAAAACAAAATGACGCTATATTGAACAACAACTTATGGTGTGATGAAAGTCTTATGCCCGATATCTGGCGACCAGATATCTCTCAGATTGGCCATTTACGAGAAAAAGATTCGAACACGAATAGCCATTGGTACGGATATTATGTCGTCTATGTGAAAGATCGTCTGATTGGTCATTTTACACTTGATCTGACCTACTTATGGCTCGCAGAGATATCAGCATGGTCAAATACCAGGCATAAGTGTCGCGCGACTGTTTCTCTTATAATTATCTTTAATTTTAGTGTTTAATTTTTAATAAACAAATTTGTTGTAGTTATTATGTTAGTTTATTTATGTTGCCTTGGCAGTATGACTTTTTGAGCTTTGTTGAAAATTATGGCATACTGTGAAGTTGGTTTTAAAATTTGACTAATGCTCATACAATTTACAGATGTAGCCTAGGCATCATCTTAATAAAAAAATTCTGTTTGCTCATAAACCCCCCAAGAAAATTGGGCTGTCTACAAATTTCCCCCCCAACGATGGATTTTGTTTGGGGTTGAGATTAGAGTGTTGTTTAAGGTCGTGATATGGTGTGGGCTTGTGGGGATCATCATACAAATAAAAATCGGTGATTTAAAACAAACTGGTGACTTAGGACACATCTTCTCAGCGAAAAATTTCATTGAGCCCTCCAAAACGGAGGCATATAAAATTTTGTTAATTAAAATTATCAATAGATAATTTGTCGATAATAGTCCCCTTTAAGAACTTGTTTAGGCCGTCTCAGGGTCCCGTGGTTTATATAGCTTGCTTCGGCTGCGTGACAAGGCTTCGGACTGATAACTTTATTTGATGCTTGTCATATAAAAAAGAAGAAAAACATGTGTAGAGACAGGGCACGTGTTAGCATGCAGCCAATCAGCGAACATGTTTAAGGGCCTTTGCATTTTCTCAATATATATTTTTAATATTTTCATTGAAAAATCGCAATAAATATTTGTTTTCCCTAAAACGCGTGCGCGGGCCCCCCCCTCGCCCCAGAATCATCGTCCATCATGCCTAAGCTTCCCCTCAAAAAGGACAAGGATAAAGACAAGGTGAGGCGCACGCCCTGCTGTAGATTATGTAAGGTCCGCCATGATCTGATAGTAATTCTGCGATAATCATCCTGCTTTCACATCCTATTAATTAGGGTAATTAATTAGCGCAGCATATGGTAAGCTAATTAGAGGCTAAATTGAATAAGCGTTGTGTAAACGTTAGTTTATGCTCCACATATGCATTTGTATCTTAAATATTTCTCGTTGTAATACTATGGATTCATGCCTATTCTGGTTCCGGGTAAATGTGCATTGACCTAATTTCGTTGCAGGCGGATAAAGAAAAGGAAAAAGAGAAGGACAAGGGAAAGGATTCAAAGAAGTCTGGAAAGGATGCAAAAGCCGACGCAGAGGCCGCTGCTGCAGCTGCGACGAATGATGTATTGTTGCAGATTTTAATTTTAAATGGATACTACCAAGTGCATTATGTGATTCAGTCAAATATAATTAGTAAATAAACAAGTGAACAATTTTATTTACGCATGAACAATTTTGACGGTGAGTGTTCAGTTATTGACAATGTGAATTGTACAGAATAAAATTTATTTACAGAATGCTGAAGGCCAGTCTCAGAATATTTTAAAGCATAATTCTATGACGGTTGTTCTTTCAGCCTATGCTAGTACACCGACTTTAATATCAAATCATATAATCATGTATTGGTATTTTGACAGTGCATGTATTTGGTTTAGTAATAACTGAGACATAGCCGTTATTGATATCATGATTTTTGAAAGCATGCTCTGCCGTAGGCTATGCCATAATTGCTCGGAATATCTTTCAGAAGAAGAAGGGCGCCGGTACATTGGGTGGGGCCGACACCCATCCCCCGGCCACCCCCCTAACCCAGATCAAGCCGATGCCGGGGGTGCCGAACTTTCCGAGGGACCGGCGCCAGTCGTCGTCTCATTTCAACGTCAGCCAGAACAGGGAGCTTCAGAAACTGCCCCTGCTGAAAGGTGGTGTGGCTGTCGTAGAGTTTTGTATTTAATGTAGACATAATGCGCGTAAGCCAGAAGTATTCCAGCAACTATGGAGTATTATAACTTTGACAACGTGACAGAAATACTCTTGATGTCTACGTTTTCACATGGGTTAGATGTTTTGCGTCGTGGTAAGGACTGCTGGAGCTGAGTTTTTATGTCCGGATGCCGTTCCTGATGCCAATCAGCTAAATAATTATCTGGCACATAACACCAGGTGGACTGCGGTCAGGAGCGACATCGAGCCTCGAAAAATTGACTGTTCACTGCCGTCCAGAAAGCCCAGGACAGGCAGAAATGGCATCTCCCATCGTACAACGCTCAACTGATGAGCTTGCGATGATGATGTACGTTTATTACCTTTCTATATTGCAGTTTGTACCGTGCAGATGCGTCAGCGTCGGACCGTGAGGAGCTGTTCATGCAGAAGATCGGTCAGTGCGCAGTCATCTTTGACTTTGTGCACGACCCCCTGTCTGACCTCAAGTGGAAGGAGGTCAAGAGGGCGGCGCTCAACGAGATTGTCGAGCACGTCACCGTCAACAGGGGTGTGCTGGCTGACAGGGTGTATCCAGAAGCTGTGCGCATGGTAACTTCTGGAACCTTCTGGAATCTTCTAGAATCTTCTAGATCCTTGTAGAATCTTCTGGCACCTTTTGAATAGTTTTACTGCTTGTAAACAGGGGCATGCTGGCCGACAGGGTGTATCCAGAGGGTGTGCACATGGTCAGGCTTTCTAGGTCCTTCTGGAACTTTTTAGAACGTGCTTTGCCTGGAAAATCCTCCTTGCCTGGAGGATTTTCTTGATAAAATTGAAATTTGAAATTTATTTTAATTTTCAATTTACTTAAAAATGAAAGTGAATTTGTTGTTCAGTTTGCCGTCAACACATTCCGATGTCTGTCGCCGGCGCCGAGCTCTTCGACGACGGAGTTTGACCCTGAGGAAGATGAGCCCACTCTGGAGGCTGCCTGGCCCCATCTGCAGGTAAATTGGCCCCTTAGAGTGGCATATTGGCCCCCTATGCAAATTTTGCAGGTAAGCTAGCCCCATTTGCAGATAAACTGGCCCAATATGCTCGTAGAATGGCCCCGTGTGTAAGGGCGACATGTAAGCTTGCATGTACAGGTAAGCTGGTTTTATGTGCAGGTGAAGTAAACTAATGTTCAAGTAAATAGTTTGATTATAGAGGAGAACTGGTTCATATGCGCTGTGCAGGCAACTGGCCCCAAATGCAACTCAATATGTTGCTTTCTTCTTAGCGCAGCGTGTATATTAAGAGTCCTTAATAATTATTCTTCACTTGTCTAGTTTTAGTATTTGATTAATTATTGACAGCTTTTATTTTCCTTCATGTGTTTGTAAAATATCCTGTATCCAAATATCCAGTGATGCATTTTTGTTGCTATACTACTTCTAATATTACACCGTGTAACAAATAGGACACTTAAATAGGAATGTTGGTGTTTCTTAGAATGCCTGCGTTTCTTTCATCTACCTCGACACTATTTATCAGCCTTCATTTGAGAGGTCGATCTAAAAATAGAACGGCTGGTGTTGTTTGCTTGCAGCTGATATACGAGTTCTTCCTGCGTTTCCTCGAGTCTCAGGACTTTCAGCCGACCGTCGCGAAGAAGTACATCGATCAGTCGTTTGTGCTGCAGGTCAGAGACGTTTCAAGGCATTCCAACTCGCTTAAAACTCTTGACTGCCTGTTCTTCAGTGTTCTGCGACATGGCAGGTCTTTGCTTGGTTGACTGCCTGTATCTCGTACCGTAGTATTTCTTTCCCTGGTGATTAATTACCTTGTACTGCTTAACAGCATTTTGCTATCTTCTGCAGTTTTGCGATTAGCGGTGTCATTAGTTTATAAAAATAAAAAGTGTAAGGCTTCAAAGGGTTATATTTGACGATTAGTTTGAGCTGGCATCCATTTATGCTGGGCTAATCTCCAGTCTTCCTTTATATGCAAGTCAAGAACTAGGGGTCAGTTATTCAAACGAGTGCTTTATGTTTTTAAATAGTCAGTTTTGTCACAACAATATTAGCATCAGATCTGGGATCTAGTTCCAAATCGCTATTATCAACGGATGTTATTTGGATCTGAGATTGCTCAAAAAGCATTAGATTGAACAACTTGTCCTAAATCTGTGAAACCAATGACCACACAGGGAATCGAACCCCGGACCTCTGGCGCAGGAGTCCAAAGCGCTAACCACTAGACCACGCGGGGTAGCCGGTCATGGCTGGCGGTTGTTGGTTGTAGTTACTGGAGCTGTTCGACAGTGAAGATCCGAGGGAGAGAGATCTACTCAAGACTACACTGCACAGGATCTATGGGAAGTTTCTTGGACTGAGGGCGTACATACGCAAGCAGATGAACAATATCTTCTTCAGGTCTGTCCCTAGATGATAGTTATGTAGTTCTAGATCCTAACCATTGGTCTGTCCCTAGATCTTGACTAGATCTAGATCCCAACCGTTGACTGAAGACGTATAGCGCTTTATTTCATAGGCTTTATGTTAATCATCTGTCTGACTTGTGTTTGGTGTTTACTACTATATGATTGCTGCTGTATTCATTCAGTTCGTCTCGAGTTAGTTTAGTGTGTTTCATTTAGACCGTAGCTTACATGATTTTGTTGTTTATGTGTTTATATGTTTGTATATGTTTCTTGTTTGAATATTAGATTTAAGACGATATCATATTGTATTTGAAAATTTTTATAGTCCGAAACATTATATTATATATCCGTTTGCATGACATATTCTTGGTGCGTTAAAAGTGCAATATACATACATACATACATACATTGTGTTTTTAAATAGTTTAGCGGTGCGGCGTTGCACCGTTGCGATTGGAATAATTACAATAGAACCGGGCTACAATCACTTTCAATTAGAATTTGTTGATTAGTAAGTGACTGATTGGCGTGCAGTTTTTAATTGTACATTTTATCGGTTGTCAGTTTAAAATCATGGATCCCGTTCTAATATCTATTCGTTTGACTTGCAGGTTTATCTATGAGACTGAGAAGCATAATGGAATCGCAGAGTTACTTGAGATCCTGGGAAGGTCTGCAAATTTTCCTTCTCTTTCTTTGCGTGCATCTTTTAATCGAACGATGTAATATCTTGTGATATTTAATGTTTTCATACTCACAAAATTACTAGTATTAAAGGCCCGTCTCATGATTACATGTGCTAGATTTTCTTCAACCACCTGCAGGCCGGGGAACAAAGAATTGGCTTGCAGTCCAGAGCTCCCAGGGCGAGTCGTAGAAGGCGACTAGAGAAGGGGAGCAATTCTGTGCCGCTTCTGCTGCACAGAACCGGACTGTATATAGTCACACTAAACCATAAAAAAAACAGACACTACACATGTTACAAAAAAGAAAGAAAAAAAAGACTTTCTTCCGCGCATAAAATAGACGGATGTTTGTTGTCGTGCGTGTAGCATCATCAATGGGTTCGCACTTCCGCTGAAGGAGGAGCACAAGACCTTTCTGCTCAAGGTCCTCGTGCCGCTGCACAAGCTGAGGCTGCTCAGCGTCTATCACCCCCAGCTTGCCTACTGCATCGTACAGTTTCTCGAGAAGGACCCCACTCTCACGCAAATGGTATGAATATTTAATCAGGGTTTAGATTAGCCTGGATGGAACAGACGTGGCGTTAAGCCTGTTATCTGAGGCGTAATACTACGTGACATAGGCGTAGTGCAACTCTTAACCTGTAAAGGCCGCAGGCGTATGCCGGCATTGTTGATTTTCATGCGTAGTCCTACGCCAATCTGTTTTAGATTGAGTGTACAATTTGCATCTAGTTATATGAGGCGCACTATACCTCAGCTGAATCCTGCATGTAATGGTATATAATATCCTGCATATAATGGACGTAAAACGTAAATGATGATGAATGATGACGATGATGAATGGTATGTAATAAAAAATAGAAAAATTGCAAAATTTATATTTGTTGAAAAAAAATTGAATTGAGGTGCTAGAATGTGAGCTAGCAGTGGAAACGCTTCCGATAAGTCAGATATATAGTGTATGAGCCTGCTTTGCTATTTTTTAATTTTTACCCTTTATCATTTCCTGTGTTTAATAACTGGATCAAAGGTCATATAATTCATTTTTGTTTATCCCTTTGCTTTTATTGTCAAGGCGTGTGTAGTTGCTTTGAGTTAATCATTAAATTCCTACTATTTTCTGCAGGTGATTATGAGCCTACTGAGATACTGGCCTAAAGTTCACAGCTCAAAGGAGGTGAGACCTTTTTAGAGCGCCGATATTTTAGAAAGAATGATTGTTTTCGAACGCAACTTTATAAACGTAGTAGGTTTTGGCATTCGAGAGCATCGTCGGAGACAAATTTAGTAGCGAGTTCGTCTCCTTGTCAGAGTAGTTTGACCTTTGACTCGGCATAGATTCTATAGCAAGGTAAACACGCGGTCAAAAATTCAGCATTTCTGGAGGTGGAAGAAAAGTTTAATGCTGAATAATATAAGGATACTTTTTGTTTGATTTAGGTTGTTAGATTGACTTTTAACAGAAGTCTTCTCTAGTGTTTCGTTAGGAATTGTGTTTTTTACCACGGAATCGCTTGCTTTTTTAAGGTCATACCGCGTAGTCACGGAGTCGCTTGTTTTTTTCAGGCCTAGTCACAGAATTGTTGGTTTTATCCAGGTGATGTTCCTCAACGAGCTGGAGGAGATTCTCGACGTCCTGGAGCCGGTGGAGTTCCAGAAGGTGATGGTTCCGGTGTTCCGCCAGCTCGCGCGATGCGTCTCCAGCCAGCACTTCCAGGTCGGTTTACTGGAAACGACATTATTTAGGCATCATCTTATATTGATTACTAACGCGTTTTTCTTCTTCTTTCTATTCTGATTTTCATAATTTTATGTTGCGTTATATTTATGTTCGAAGCTTAGATATCTATTGTAGCTTTACGGTACTGTATAGTGTAGTACGGTACTGTATAGTGTAGTACGGTACTGTATAGTGTAGTACGGTACTGTATAGTGTAGTACGTTGTATTACTTTGTGGCAGTAGGTGTATGGGGTGTGAGGTTGATGATTTTTGGTATCTTTTATAGTCGAATGAAGTCGATGATAGCACTTGTAGTGTCACAACGATACAGTGCTGTGCTTTGTGTATTACTGCGTATTGCGGTATTCTTTGATGATCTCCTGTATGGCATAGGTGGCAGAGAGGGCGCTGTACTACTGGAACAACGATTGGATCATCAGTCTGATCAGTGAGAACGCGGCTGTCCTTATTCCTCTCGTCTTCCCGGCCCTCTACCAAAGCAAGGAACACTGGAACAAGTGCGTATTAATGCGTATAAAACAAATACGTATGAAACGAGAATAGGGCTACAGTCCAGAGATTCCGGGCGAGAAGGCGACCAAAGATGGGGGAGTGGTTCTTAGCTTGACCCTAAGGCACTGAACTAGAGTGGAATACTCTTTGCTAGTTTTCTGGTTCTTAGACTCGCCCAAAAGAGTGACTCTGCTTGATTAACTGGAATCTTTAGCGACGAAGCAATGCGTGTTTTTTGTTTTTGCTGAAGAACGATGGACTTTTATCAAACAATGTGGCATGAAAAATAGAATAATTGAATAGCAGAATTTACTGCTGTTGTGTTCTCACGATTAATAGTGAATCCCAATGCTTCACTGGAAGACCGGCCTAGCGATGTTGAGAAAAAAATATTTAAATTAGTACGTTTCTTTGGTCTTTATTGGTTAAATACGTTTCTTTAGGACGATACACGGCCTCATCTACAACGCGCTGAAACTGTTCATGGAGATGAACCAGAGGCTGTTTGACGAATGCACTCAAACCTACAAGACTCGTCGGCAAACGTATGTAGTAAATATCTTTTATTTGCTCGCCGTTAGTTTGCATGTAATAGGCTACTTTACCCGTCCTGTGAGTTTTAACTCGTCGAGTCTAATATGATATCGTCTGTGGCTACGAGCCAGTCAAAAAATCTAGCTAGACGCAGACCTTTTTTTAAAGATTATTTTATTGTATTTCTATTTTATTACTTTTGAATATCATATTGTTGTAATTGCTATTCATGTGGTCTATTTAATTTATAAAGGTGCTTTGTCTTTTGTTATTTTTAGGGAGAAAGAGAGGCTGAAAGAAAGGGAGGATGCATGGTCTAGAGTATTGAACCTTGCCCGCACTAATCCTCAGGTGATCCTCAATCCTCAATTCAATCCTCTAATTGGGGCTAATTCTGTCAAATTTAAAACTGTAATTTGTAATTTATTGGCCCGCAGTTTACTGAACTGCTAGCTGCGTCATAGTCTTTACACCGCTGCTTTGCTGACATTAGCTGTCGTTTATTTGTATAGAATTATTGGATTGTTAAGTGCCTAGAATTATCCAGAACTTGCTCTTTAGGAAATTGTCGTGTGTATTGTTTTTCTTACTGCTATTACTGCGTGCGTTTTCGTTTACGTTTCATTGCCAAAATTACGAAACCTAGTTGACGAATAAACCTCAAAGTGCTTAATTTTAACATCTGAACAGTCTGAGCACTGATTTGTCGAGTCATTTTATATAACTTTTTCATTGTCAGCCGATTATTGGACTGTATTTAAAATTTTATTTTTGGAGACATTTCCGGCGATTGGATACTTGTTTAAAATAAATGCAATTTTATTGGCAATTATAAGAGCTGTGATCGGCTGCAGTATGGTCAGCTGAGTCTGGAGAGCCTATCGTTGAACGCCGGGGCCGGGGATGTCGCGACGCTATTGGCCGGTGGCACGGATGACATGTCGGACATAGACATGGACAAACTGAAGGCTCAGGCACTAGAGGTCAACATGTTAAGAGTCTAGATAGAGTACTGTAAAGTCTTTATTTTGATGGATGCTGTGCATTGACTATTGTGTCATGAACTTTTCACCACGCCACCGAATCTGTTTTCCTGGGAAGCGGGCGTGTAATAGATTTCTGCTGCTGCTGCTGCTGCTGCGGCTTCTGCTGCAGAAGAAGACCCCCTACAAGAAGAAGCTGTTGTTTTGTCAGATATTAGTTAACGATCCTAATTATCCTGTTAGTTGCCATTACTTATCCTCTTAGTTTGTATATTGCTTCATGAGCTGCTCATTGTGTGGTTGCTGTTAGTTATCCTCTTAGTTTATACATTTGTTTGACAAGGAGTCTGTGCGCCCAGATGCAGAAGAAGACGCCCAACAAGGAGAAGCCACTCCTTCGTCGCAAGTCGGAGCTGCCTCACGACTCGAGCACGCTGAAGGCGCTTGAGAACCACAAGCGCAACGACCCCTTTCTCACCGTCTCCAAGGAATCCGGCTGAGCGCCGGGCGCAGGTGTCGCGTGAATCGTTGCATGAATGCGCCGTTTATAGAGCTAATGTCTATTTTTAGCGTTGAGGTCAGATAAGGGGAAAATTTTTGGTTGTGGTTGGAGTTTGTATTGATTGCTGAGTTTTTAGAAGAATTTTCATTATTTGAGCCCCATTAGGGTTAGGGCTGGGTTTAGGATGGTGTGTGATTTTTAAGCTGAGTGGATCAGTTACAGCCGATTGCTCAACCTCGATTTAAGTTTAAATTGAGTTTGGTTTAGTCTTGTGGTTCGAAATTAACCAATAGGAGTTTATGAAAGTATTCTATCGATTAATCTCATTGGATAATTCTGACACAAAATTAAACCGAACTTAAATCGAGGTCGAGCAATCGGGTGCTTAGGGTTAGATTTGTACATCTAAAGATTTTTTTGTTTAGACGAGCAACTACTTTATAGATGGCGCATCGTACGACGATTTTAAAATCGGGCAGTGGCCGATCGCCATTTGTCTAGCTTTGGACACCAGCTGGTGCAAAGTTCTCGGATCCTAGAACGCGGTGCGACAGAGTTAGCAGAACGCAGTGCAACGTCAGACAATAGTTGCGACACCGAGGCTTGCATGCAGGCCAGTTTAATGAGGGGCAGTTGAGGTTGACTTTTGTTTTGAAACAAATTTAGTTACAAACAGATTAAAATGCGATGGTTTATGGGTCGCCGTACACGGCGGACACTATTTAGAATTTTTTTGTGATTTTTGTTGTTTTTTTACGAATTGATGATAGAAAATTGGCTCTCTCTTGTTTGTGAAGGTTACGATAAGACACGTTTAGTTTATATATTTTCATTTTCAGACAGGAGATACGCCATGCTTGTTGTGTGAGCTATTTTCAGTTAGGCCATGGGACATTTATATGACACGTTTTTGATGCTTTATTCAGTGTTTCTAAATTGTGGAATTTTTGAATGGCAATTAACTGGAGGTCATTTTTGGCCAATATTTGTTACTAATTCTAAACTACACTATGGCATTACTGCCTGTTCTGTAACGGTATGAATTATGATAGACTGTTAGATCTTCTGATAACGATGAACGATAAGAAATTTAATGACGTTTAGTGATTTGACGATCGTGACGATACAATATTTGTTACGACGGAATTGTTAGAATTGGAATATTGCCTGTGTGATTGTGTCGTGAGTATGCGATGCAGTAGTAACGCTGAATGAGCTGGAATGTGTAGGTAGTTATGATATGATGATTGTGCCGCGTCTTGTAGTATGACATGGAATTTTTGAGAGAGAGACAATTATGAATTATTTGAATACTTTGCGTCATGGTCAGGGTTAAGTTTGGCCTTTACAAAACGTGTGTAGCGTTACAGCTACGTAGTCGATTTGAATGCATAATGCCACGCCTGCGCATTTAAAATAAGGCGTACTATGTGTGTGTTACCATCATTTTTGGCGTACTGCTACGCAATCCCAATCACGGTTCACGACACAGAGCCGGAATGAATAGATAGTTTCACTGTCACGTAATGATCGCGCTGTGTTGTATAATCTAATTTGAAACTTGAGAGAATTTAAAGGGCATGGATAGCAAGCGATCACGCACGCACCATGTAATTTTTAAAAACAAAAACTCGGCTCATTTAGGGATTTAATAATGCAACACGCTCCAAACATTTATTTGATTACAGCGTAGCGCTACACATTTGATTATCACCGATAGTGAATGTATATGTTATGGGGTACTAGATTTAAAGCTGTTAAAGCGAGTTTAAGAATAAATCATAATGCTCTACTTGAGTGGCGCATGCAGCAAGTCTTCGAACTATGAACAATAAATGAATACTGAGCGTCGTGGTGGACCATGCAGCGGTCTGTACGGAGGCTTTAGTGCAATCTTCACAAGAAAGATCTGCGCAAGTAATTTTGAATCGCTTGACAGGAAATGGTTTGATTTGAATTATCAAATGTACAAAATAGAGTTAACGAGTTAGCTTTGTTGTCATGAGCATAAAATTAGCACGCGTGCTACAAGCGCGCGTAGTTTAGTGACGTCAATTTAATATACTATATAACATGAAATTTGAACTGCGCGTTTTTTTCCGCGGTTTTTTGTCTATGGAAAATTTCGCTGCGCTTAATTTTCAAGTTTTTGTTGACTGGCAGCTACACGATGTATGGTTTACGCGGAGCTCCTGGCACGCGTGTCATTTATCGGAGTTTTACCGGTTCACAAAATTAGCCAAACTTACGCGCCCGCCAAAATTTCATATTTTGCAGTATTACGTTTGCTGATCTTGTCATGTGAGGGTGGCATGTTATACGCATACAGTTACTGCATTGTGTGCTAGCGCGCTTAGTCCTTCAATCGTCAGCCCAAAAGTTAATTTTACACGATTTCCATCGAGTTTACCACAAAAAATGTTCCTTCTTCTGAACTTTAAATTTACATATGCCATGTATGCAATTGGTACATACCTATGTATTGATACTATGCGGTGATCCGAAAAATCGTTGCCTCACTCGTCCATAATTTCACCCTTGACGACTGCAATTATTTTTCGATTTGAACAAATTTCAATAGTTAATTCTTCTTATTATATATTATATTTGGTATTTCCGGGTGTGCAGCGCTGCCGGTGGAGTATACTCAAACTGTCCTCTTTATGCATCCGGACTCGTCTTGATACGCTGTAGTGTGAGAACAGTGTGGCAACCGTTTTTTTGGACGACTGTGTAGTTAGACAGCAGAGTCGTTGACGCTTTTTGAATGTTTGTTTATTCAAGAGATGCGCGCCGCTGCCAACTGCTGCCAACGGGCATTTGCAATGAGTCCAGCCTCTGAACTATTGAATACAACGTCTCGATGCAAAATGATGTCTCGTCAGATGAACGTTTCGCTTGTTGCTGCGTGTTGTGTCCTGCCGGCCAAATCATCGACCCGCAGCGCGCTTAGCGACCGTTACTATTTATAGATTATTAAGTTTTTGCTGTGTTTCAGGATTAGGTTAGAATTTGGTGAGATTTAGGATGGATTTGATCAATTGGTATGTTTAGGTTAGGGTTGGGATTAGGTTAGTTTTAGGATAGATTTGATCGGTTGTGTTTATTTTAGGGTTTGGATTAGGTTAGGCTTAAGATAGATTTGATCAATTGTGTTTAGGCCTAACCCTGAGTTAGGCTTACGATCAATTTGAGGCAGAGTTCTACAAATAGTAACAGATAACGGCGCCGCGGGTTGCTGCCCTACAGTTGCGGCCAATGTTTCCCCTAAGCTGCGCGCGTGAGCGGTCGCGTGCGGATCCCACACACGCCGCGCACAAAAACTTGAGCGCCGCGCACGATAATTTTGGTCGCCAACTAATATTCTGCGCACAAAATCGATGAAGAAAATGATTTTGACGCTTTTAAATATTTCTTCATGTTTAATATTTTTATTGTGATACAAAAATCAAACCTTATTTAATATTGAAGAAGAATTCTGAAGTTTCATATGCGCTATCGCATGAATATTGTAAAGCGTGGAAAATAGTCGCACAAGACTGAAAAGTGTGCGCGCGAAAGAAGAAAAAGGTTGCAAAAAGCTATGTACTTCTTTCGACTTGCTCGCTGACTTTTGGCTTCGAGGGAACATTGGTCAAGGTCTTTGAAATTTCTATTATTCTACCCTTAGACTACGCGCGTTAATATATTTGAGAGGAGGGCCTCTTTATTGCTTAACAGCGTATTTGTATTTGATCACAATGCCCTTTGTAGCATTGGTTAATTAAATTTGAGACTTTATGCACTGCATGGCCTTGTAGTCGCGCTTGTGTAAATCTAGTATCACTTTCTTTCTTCTTGACTGATTCCTTAATTTTGCTGCGGCGCCTCCAAATTGCAGAATGTAGGAGGGGTAATGATCGACGTTATGCTGCTTTCATCTGTGTACAGACGTGATATCTGTGCTCTGTCAGTTTACGATTCATCTGAGCCGATCTTAGAGTAATGAACTACAAGTCTATACAACTAGTTTCTTTCGCGGCTATGAAAACTATGGCAGTTTTTTGCTAGCATCCTTATTTTGCATCTTTATAGGAGCTGCTTTGTGTACGTATGTTACGGTAGATTGAGTTGTACTTAGGCAGTACGTATGCTGATCTCTTCGAAGCTTTTCGGTTGAAGAGTTTGGTCGCTTGTTGAATATTAGCTATAATTGGCATCGTTAAGTACAGTGAGTGATTATTTCTTTACAGCGAGTGTGAGAAATTATCGGAAAAGAATTCACATGCTCGAAGGCTTCTATGCTATGAGTGCTTCTATTGAATGAATTATTCAATGGAAGTATGATTATTGAGTATTTCTCTCAATCAAACTGCATAATTTATTTCACTATCGCGTTTCATAATTAATTGTATTTCTCTTCCCCGCTAAATGATTTTACTAACCCTCTGTGCAACTAAGTTCCTGCCTGTAGCTTAGGCCTACTTTTGATTGGGCAACTAAATTCTTGCCTGTAATCTAGGCCAACTTTTCATAAACTTTGTATTCATTTCTGTGATCTGGCTTTACGCTTGCAGCTGGGCTTATTGCGAGTTAGGAAATAGCGAACGTCGTTTTTTTCTTGAACTTTCTTCTAACGCTCAGTTGTCCAATGAGGAGTTGAAATTATATCCGAGATCATGACGTCATCCAGCCAGCCAATCAGTGCAGTGAGAAATAGGTCAAAGAACTGCGTAACGCGAGACGACTGGTTGCCGAGATGTTGATTCGCGATCGTTAAAATAACTCTTCGTTACGGAACTGAGTGTAAGGGTGCCGATTGCCATGGTCCGTTAACTCATGTTATTATGATACTGTCTGATAATAATCGAGGACAAAGATGAGAGACATAATATTGCAGCTTCATTACGTGTTAGACAAATACATGTTTTGAGACGCCATCACGCCGATATTGAGCTGATTGAAAAATATACATTATTAAAGTTTCAAATGATTATTTTGATTCGGTTGAATTCAATTGAAATGTTCTATCTTACTATTTTGCTATGAATTGCTAAAGATTATGTTTATTTCAAACCTTAGATGTTCAGCTGTTTTAATATGAAATACAGTAAAATTACTAACTGACTTACTTATATGCGTATTGATAAATTGATTTTAAAAATTGAGAAGCTAAAAGTTCGTAGCAATCTACTTCTAGAATTGCTTCTTGTGCATGTGTAACACACGCCGTCTTCGCCTAAGCTGGACATTAAATAAAAAATAATATAGATACGTATTTGATTTGATTTTGCATCCAGTTTAAACAGCGACATAAAATGTAAATGTACAATGCACGTGAGACACAAAAAGGGCTACAAGCCAAAGGTCCGTAAGGGGAAATAGGGCCTAGTATGTACTCGACATAGAAAATCATTGCACTGCATACTGGCTAGGAATTAAAAACCTAGGGGCTGATTTCTCCAACACGGATTTAATGGTGGTTAAGGATTTAACCCACCTTTTTGCATAGGCTAAATCCTGAATCACCATTAAATCCGTGTTGGAGAAACCAGCCCTAATAACTGCTAGCCCAGTAACTGATAGGTAAACACTGACTTCAAGAAATGCTGATAAACCAATACAAAACACGCTCTGAAAAAACCACGTTCCATTAACAATAAAGCCCGCAATTAGGGTTACTATCTTTTTTGTTTAACCTGTGCGGATGCAGGCTATCCGATGGAAAGCAAAATCATTCTCGCCTGCATGCATGAAGCTGGACTACAGTAGAGCTAACACTCCTAGCCTCTCGAGCTGTCTCGAGTAGTGTGCCGTGTGCCGCAGTGTCCACGTTATAACAGCCTTGCGCGCAGCCGATCCACGGCTGAGGCAAACATATATCTAGGGGGGGACGCCTTTTCGTTGAATACAAATTATAGTACTTTTAATTTGATAAAAATGAAGGCGAAAAATGAATGAAGGAATAAAAAATGATTGTCACGAATGAATCTAAAAGAGGCAAAACGGTATGGTGCTTTCAGAATAATTGTGCTGCGCAAACGATCGATAGTTTGACGAACGCAGTCCCGCCGCCATGCAATCACTGGAACTAGGCCTCATTATATTCCGTTCAAATGTACGCAGACCAGGCCCTACGCGTATACTTTAAACGCGGCTATCCGGATTTATTGTTATTCGAAAATGTTTGCGGTCCTTGAATTTATGAATGTGTACGCTCAAGCAATGCGTGCGCCTCCCCGGCGTAAAAAGTGAAACCGCCGACGCGTTCATGTTGTTGAGTCAACTTGAGTGTAGACTCAAGCTAACTAAACGACACTTTATAAGTCATACACTGTAGTCTAACAGTACCGTTGGCTACAACGCCAATGCTTATTCAATATTTGATACATTCGGCGTAGAATCGACACAAATATAGATTTACACAGCCCACAAATTGCACAAAATTGGCCTCGTTGCGTATACATGTATCTTCAGAGAAAACTTAAGTCAAGGTCATATGTCGCAATAATCCGCCTCTTCTCAAGACTAATATTGTTGAGCTATATTCAGACGCATTAATTATTTCGTCTACATTTCTTATTCTAGACGTATAGGACTAGGCCTAGCTGATAAATAGTATGAAAGAACGCTACAATACTTTTAATTGATGTCTCGATGTTCCGTTGACGCCCGTTATTCGCATAGTTATATTCTGGCCCCACTTCTAAAACCACGACGATTCGCCACTGCAACTAACTCTCCGAAGATAGGCAAGGCCCTATAAATTTGTCCAGCTTGGCCCAGAATCTGACTGGAGTCATTACAATCATGCAGCATAGGCTGTATACAGGCTATTGCAGGCTATTTCATTTATGCAGGACTAACGTCAGGACTAGTAAGCTAGGCTATAAGAAAACTTAGACCCAAATAATCATCAGTGGACCTATCAGTGGATATTATGTGCGTAAGAAGATGTTATTTCGCAGTAGATGAATTATTATCTTGTGGTCATCACTCGGCTGAAATTAACGGCGAAGGGTTAATCGTAAAACAGCATATAAAGTCCTGATCCTCGACAGGTTGACCTGTCGAAGTTAGTGTTAGATTGCAAACGAGCTCGGAAGATGTCCGAACCAAAATGGTTGGACAGAGAAATGACACGCTCACAAAGCTCGAGCGCGGTCACTCCATGCAAGAGCAACAGCAGCAGCAATAGCTGTCAGCTGCAGTTGGAAAGTTACATCGTCAGTCTCCAGTTGATGTCCCTCAGCTTGGAGTCTTTGGAGGAAGATTTGCTTGCTCAGGAGGAACTGGAACGACAGAGAGAGAAGACTTGTGAGCCCCAGAAGGAGCAGCAGCAGCCGCAGCAGCAGCAGCAGCATCTTCAACAGCAGCAGCAAGTTTACAATAGGTCTATACATGTAGATTACCAGAGAAATCGTGATCTTTATCTAACATATGACATTAGACGAGCCCAACAGCCATCTGGATCTCAACTGGAGTTACCAAACGATTCAGTTCACCCAAACAAATACAGTGGACAAGCAGAGAACTGGTGTCAGGAGGGATCTTTTCTTGCCAGTGACGAGAAGCAGAATGCTCAAACGAGAACAGAACAAGCAAAAATTGCGTCCCGTGCCAAAACGCGCCGGGAGCGACACGAAAGGAGAAGACTGGAGAGACGTCGAGAAATTGAAACGCAAACTCAAAATCAATACGACTCTGATATGGAACCGCCGCCGCCGCGAACGAAATACGGTGAGAATTTAGCAGAAGCGAAACACGCCGAAATTTTGCCGCAACAGGGAAAACTAGGCATCGAAATTGCTGATGAGTTTCAGCTTGATCAGGACAGTATTGAACAGGATAAGGGGACCGAAGGAATGATTGTCAACCAACTAGAGCACGTTTATCGTGCAAAGCTACAGCAGACGCCTGATCCGCCTAGCAGCAATTTTCGTCATGAAAAATTAACGACGACTGGGGAACCGAATAAATCAAACCTGATTCAAACAACAGCAGAAATTCATCACCAAATCGATCCAGAAATAAGTACGTCTGGCAATATAAAAACTCTCGTAGCAAATTTAGATAGAAAATCAGAGAAAAATCAACCGATGTACTCCGAACGTGTGTCAAAAGTAAAGTCCAGACGTTGCTTAGCGGAATCGGCATCAACGCTACAAAGCGAAGAGTCAGAGCTTCGAACGGGGGAGCGTCCGGCTAATACTACTTCCGGCGGAAATTCTTCCAGTCGGCAGCACACCACTCGGTCCGGGGAAGTAACTGCGCCGCATATTTGTCAAAAGTGCGGCAGAAGACGAAAGAAGAAACGTGAATGCCACACGCCAGGCAGCGTACGTCTTACGATTTGCTTCATATTTTTTACTATGCCTATGCATGGCCTTTACCTTACATAATCTGGGCTTAGGCTTACATAATTAAGGATTGCATTCCGTGCAGTTGGCAAAACTTGAATTAAAGTCTCGTTTTATGAATATACGCTTAGTTTCGTTTCAAAATTAATTTATTCGGGCCATTGATGCTAGGCCTAACTTATTTGCATAATTTTCAAATTCAAAATTTAGCAACGATTTCTCAAGCTATTAAAATTTTATGTCAAACGATTGATACCGGTAGCGAATTTCAGCAAGTTCTAGACCAGGCAGTGTTGTTTATGGCAGCAAGCAATAAGCTGCAGTGAAAATTAAATTCGCATTCTAAAGTGGCTGATTTGTATTATTTAATGCGCGAGATTAGCCGCGACATTTTAGACTACATAGTACGTTATAACTGATTTATTCAATGTCCTACATGACTATCGCGCGGTTATAGTCGATCGTCTCAAATCAAGTCTACCCATTTTATATCGAATGAAATGCTGTTTAAATATTTGTCGGCGATTAAAACCGGTCGTTTTGCAAGGCTATAAATTCTGCCTGTGGTTCACGATATAGTGACAGTGAATATATGAATGATAATTTTGGTCAATCGGCAGCGTGGTGTTAAATCTTGCTAAGCTAAGGCTAAAATATAACGGGTCTCTTGACTTCATTTGAGTTAATTTCTTGTCGGGCCTCGTTCCTTGTAGGCTGTGTTCGAAATGCGTGCAGCCATAAATACTTCAAGGAGATAATCAAGAGAGGCTGTGGCTTAATTTCGATGATGTGAAGTGGTCGCTAAAATGTTTAAATAAATATTACGCGCGGGGTTGTCTCTAACTTGAGTTTTTTTTCGCTTTACTCGTTTAAATATAAATCGCAGTTAGCCTACGTTTGATAAGGAAAATCACTTGCGGAGAGTGGTCACAGTGCGAAGCTACAGCTATAGCCTGCACAATGTAGGCCTATGTTGTCTCTTATATTGTGCATTTATGCGTAATGAAAGTTTATATATATTATTTTTCACTGTTGAAAGTCATTAACTCTCATCCTCAACACTCAACTCTCATCCTCAACTATCAACTCTCATCCTCAACTCTGATCCTGTCATCCTCAACTTTATTTTTGAGGGAGGGGACGTGGGTTATTTGAATGGCCCGGCGCCGCCGAACGCCGCAGCCGTTAGAGATTTTTCAGTCCCCGCCGCCGAGTATAATCGGTCGGCGCGCCGCCGCCGCCGATGGAGAACACCGGATCGCCACCGCCGACAATGACAGGTCGGCGCAGATCTCTAGTTACAACCACCAGTGATCCTAGAGATCTATTATGATATTCGTTGCTGATAATTAGTGACAAGCTTGTGTTAAAAAATGCGCAATTTTATTGAAAAACGAATAATGAAGCTATAAATCGTCGCCCAACACGAATAACATTGCGTCCGACAATATTTGCTGATGCCTTGTCGAGCATTTACTGCCTAACTGCAATCAGTAACTTGTTTTCATTAAAACTTCGACTTCACTCGTGTTTAGGCTTAGCCTGACGAGTACAGCGTTGGTACTTGTAAAGGCATAAACCACCGTCGACGAGACAGTGTATCGATCTTTTCAACTTGCATTTCGCTCTCTGCCAATTTACGATCACCATCGTTGAGCGTTAGTGTGCTAGTAGGCTAGTTGTTTGTGCGTTCTACAGCTGCTGCTGTTTGTTTGTTTAGGCTTACCGGCTAGTTTGTAAGGTTACTCCATTAACAATGTTAGATCTATCATCTATAGTAACTCTATATCTTCGCCACTGTGTAGTGCATTGATTTTCTATGTCGGGTGCAATATAGTGTCCCTTGTGGATCTTTGAGTTCGAGCCCTTTTTGTGTCTCACGTGCATGCGTTGTATATTTTATGGTGCTGTTTATTTAGGATAAAAATTAATTAAGAAATGAATATTGCATATTTTTAATATCTATAGTTGTATATACTGATTGATGTTGAAGAAATGAAATGTTGTTTGCTTCATCGTTATCGCCATCTTTGTTTCATGTGCTTGAGTACTTAGATCATTATTGTACGAGGAACTGAGCCCGAGATCTATGTTTTGACCAAGAAAGCATTGTTCTTATAGCTTATTTGATTTTTGTCACGTAGCCTATATGTAATGAGTTATCTCTGTGAACAGCCCATGTATATCTTTAAAATCATTTAAAGCGCATTTTTTGTTCTTTTTCTCTTGCCAATTTTATTTTTTTCGTTTTTTGCGGCATTAAATTTATGCGTGTAATACAACGCGTCAAACAATGACAACAGCAATAGCAATTTTCCATTACAACGCCAAGGACAAGTTTATTTTAAGGCTAAATCGACGATGAGTCGAAAACTCCAAATTTAACTTCGCTTTCACCCAGGTTCTAGTGTGTCAGACTCGTGCGTGTTGTATTTCTCTGCTCGTTATCTCGGCAGGCTCGCTATCAGTTGGCCAGGACCTCAAATCAACCACAGGGTTCACATTCTCGGCTGTTGGCTGCGGTCAGTGTCTGGTCTCCAGAAACTGGTCGCGAACTTGCCGGGAAGTCAGACGGTGATTTTTAGAAACATGATTCTCGTTTTGACGAACTAGTTGTTGACAAATTAATTGTTGACAAACTAGTTGTTGACAAACTAGTTGTTGACAAACTAGTTGTTGACAAACTAGTTGTTGACAAACTAGTTGTTGACAAAGTAGTTTTGACAAACTAATTTTTGACAAACTAGGTTTTGACTAACTAGTTTTCCAAACACAGGAATGTCAGAAGCATAGCGTGAACGCTCAAAAGCGAGATCGGAATTCGCTTTCAAAAGCAAGACAATTGGAACCGGTTCGATTTCGATGCGTCAAAAACGCTCGCATTTCAGACACTAGTATCAAACCAGCCTGACGTCGCTTGTAAAAAAAAGCCGTCTGGACAAACTTGCTTTTGAAATACTAGTTTTTGACAACTAGCTTTTTAAATGTAAGCTTTTCAAAAGCATCCTCTGAGTGCCGTATTAAAGAGAACGCCCTTTACATGTCTCGAACGGCTCTTGAACAAGACGCAGTGACGTTCGCGACTGTCGCAGCGTCCGACATAAACGATAAAAGTGTTCTGACAGGTTTTCGAGTTGACGGACCCCTTTAGTTGGTCATAAACGTTACACACCAGCACGTCGCAAGGTTGAAGAGGACTGTCGGGGCCCGAGTGTTTGCGAGCGTTGCGTCTTGGTTGGCCTTGAAGTGT
Source organism: Chamaedrilus cognettii (assembly GCA_034695025.1). NCBI lineage: Eukaryota > Metazoa > Annelida > Clitellata > Enchytraeida > Enchytraeidae > Chamaedrilus > Chamaedrilus cognettii. The sequence goes on from JAQIWG010000288.1 coordinate 37,929, forward strand.
TGTATAGTAACTAAGCATTTAGGGATTTATACATGTACACATACACACTTCCTATATCCGTAATTAGAGATCTTAGATTTCTAATCGCACAAACGGGCTTGCGAACTGCGCAATTTGATCCCAAATGCACTCTTCTATTAAGGCCTGCATGTTAGAGAGAAATTTGAGCGAGTAGGG
>JAQIWG010000289.1:0-38051 GCA_034695025.1 Chamaedrilus cognettii
CGCGTAGCGTACAGCTGCCCGCGTAGCGTACAGCTGCCCGCGTAGCGTACAGCTGCCCGCGTAGCGTACAGCTGCCCTAATATTCGATTTGTAATATTGTTCCTGTTGCAGCAAGTTATCAATCAAGAAGACTTCTCACGTGCCAACTAAATCTGAAATCAGCAAAAATGCTGAAAAATAGAACCAATAATCAATCAAAGGTGCATTTTGATTTTTTGGGCTTCATGTTAGATATTTTAAGAATGTGCATTTTTCAATGCGGAGATACTGAGCTCTGCAAACAATTTAAACTAAGGGGGGGGGGCCACTACTCACTCGACGCCGACGTTTCACAGCATTCTCCCACGGCCTGTAGTACTGCAGACAATTCAACCCCACACTGATGCTCTCCTCGATCATAGTCCAAGCCACACAACCCTCCACTTAAACATGGAAAGGTACTGGACCTTTCTAAAAGCTACAAATATTTCTAAAGTAAATATCTGAATAAAGCTACCAATAGAGCAATTTACTATCCAAAACAGATCCAAGCGTCCAGCTAACAAACTAACAGCGTGCGCTGCGCAATCTAGACTCGCTGTCAGATCTAGCCTCACACAGCAATCGTCCCAAATCTCCCAAACGGTCCAAACTGCAAAGCTAGCCCAACGCACGAGCATGTCAGTAGGTTGGACGCACAATATTCAGGTAAGCGCTGTGGCCCTGCTACACCAGGCAGCGCAGGCGAGCCTGCCGCCGGCCTGCCTAGCATTGATAACACAGCGGCCTGGACACGGCCACGTCGGTCGCTACAGGCCGGGCCGCGCGAGCAAGGGCCGCTTCCATAGAAAGTATTGAGTTTGTTTGCTCGTCAGAGCGTGTCGACGACTAGCAATAAGTGATTGTTGGCGCTAATTCAAGCGTTCTCTCTCGCTTCTTCGTACAACGAGCACCCTTCCTGCTTAGAATCGCGCTGTGGATGCAACCCGCTTGCAGTACAGTGAAACTGTTCTATATTTAGCTTGAAAAAAATGTGCATGTTTTATTTTCTTGTAGTTTAGGGACCGCGTGTAGAACAAACACTATACACAGTCCGATTCTGTGCAAGAGAGCCGCACCGAACCGCTCCCCCTTCTTTAGTCGCCCTTTACGACTCGCCCAGGGAGCTCTAGGCTGCAATCTAATTATTTGTTCCCCGGCTGGCTGGGGACCGTTGCATGTTGTTGTGCATATACAGATATGGCAAGGGGTAAGGGCGTATTGGGTGAAGCTTACAATAGCTTGGATTGTTTATAGGTTTAGGTTAGGCTGAGGATAAATCTAATTAAAAACATTACAAATAGAACACCTTTGCTACTGCATGCGAGTCGACAGGCTTGCGGCCTGAGCAGCGCCGAGCCACAGCACTGACAGGCGCTCAACAAGATACAGAATTTACTCAGCAAGCCGCGCGGCTACTTGAAGCAAGTGCTGTCGTTAATCAAATTACTACCCTTAATTTGTTTATTATCAAACTATGTCTCCATGCTGGGCATCAAAGCCAGTTGGGTAAGTTAACTATGGATGGATATTGAATAAGTATTACAGACATGAAAATAATGATTTTAAACTATATTTCTGAAATAGTTTAAATAGTTGATAGTTGACAGGAACCAAATAAAGTTCTAATGTATCCTGCAGTTCATGCAGAGTTCACAAGATATCAGTCTCTAATTGTTGTCAACATGAGCTGAATGTTGGACAGAGCATCATTAAACCTTAAATCACAATGCACTTTGAAGGCAACTTAATAAAACGCAATCCACTGTCAGGACAATAATAAACTTATTTTTCTCTAAAGAAGAAGATGGTTTCCATGGTAAGTTTCTCTGAAGGAACAATAATTGATTGTTGTCAATAGATACATAAAAATTGAAAAACATATCTGATGACATCAATTTGTCCAAATCAATTGGAGCCCACTAACTGATAAAGTCACATTTATCCAGCGGCATCCAGTCCGTGGACAAAACTGTTCTGAGCTGAGCTGTTCTGAACTGAGCAGTTCTAAACTGAGCTGTTCTGTTCTGAACTGTTCTGTCCTGTTCTGAACTGTTCTGTTCTGGACTGTTGTGCTTGGGAACGCTTAGCAAATCTATTATTATAGTTGCTCAGCAATCATATCAGTAGTTCTGGCTCATACCTTTCAAAGTCCTTCAAGCCCTTTGCAATTGTTACTTGGCAGCTCAGCCAATGAATTCAGATCTGGTAATCAGCGCTTTGGGCTGTTTCCACAACAGGCCTTATCGATCACTGGCAATCAATACAGGTTCCAATCCAATACACTCTTTCTTCCGGCCACTATCAACAGAAGGCCTACTTCAGTGCTAAACCACATGCATCATAAATCATCTACACATTTTTCTAATGTCTAGGCTCAAACAGTTGACTAGCCAATGAAGTAAAATTCTCCGTAGCCATACCGTTGAGCAGTACATATAAGAACAAAGTGCAATTCACATCAAACAGTACATCACTGCTATCATATTCGTAGCTAAAATAGAAAAATATCTCGATTGTAGATTTTTGACCCCTGCAAGTCAGGGAACAAAGACTTGGCCTGCAGTCCCGGTCTCCCTGGGGGAGACATGAAAGGCGTCTAAAGAAGAAGAAGCGGTTCTGTAGCAGCTCTCTTACACAGAACTGGACTGATAGTCCTTCGTTACAAAACATGGTCCTTAACTACAAATCTGTTGTCGCGACTGAGACTGGTAACAATTGCTTTCTCTTGAGACAGTTATCACAGTACACAAATTAAATCTGGCAACATTTGATAATTCCTGGGAAATAAAGAGCATCAACACGATACTCAGTAGCAATCCAATTACCATGCAGCCTCAGAAACAAAGGGATACCTGGTACGGAAGTCCAGAGTAGCCATGATTTGGATAACCGGCGGCTTGGTGAGTCAAAATTCTTTTTGCCACTGGACTGGTTTCAACACGATTTGTTACTCTGTTAACAAACAGAAGATCACAATTGGAAGTCATTCACGCGTGTATCATGCTATAACCAATCAATATTCAATCATAAACAGCAGTCGTACGCCAAGTAATATAATTTTTAGTTAATGAAAAGGAATCGTCGGGTATTATATTAATAAATACTGTCGTACATTTTGTTCTCGTGCCATGCTATTTTTAGAAAAGTAAACTGCTATTTGATTAAATAATTCAGCATTTAAGACAACAATTACAACCTGCAACACAAAACCAACGGCAAATACGCATATGGAATAGCGTGAATAAAGTGCAATAATCATGTGCAGTGGCAGAATCAAAATATCTCAACTTAAAAAAGCGACATAATTTACTACACGGTTATCATGTATGACTTGACCCGATGCTAATTTTGCGCGACACTTTCACGCACTACTGGTAGCATTGAGGTGCAAAATTTACGTTTTCGCGCGTCTCTGGGTTAAGCAGCATTGGACAACCATATCAAATAATACTAAATCAACTGCAGCACTACTTCATGAACACGGTTTATATTTAACAAATCCCGACACACGCACCCAATTGGAAAGACGGATCCATATGCCTGATGGTCAGATACGCCCATCATCGACATAACTCGCGCCCTCCCCCCCATCTCATGCGACCCCAGTACCCCTGTAATCAGGTGCGGCCCCGGTGACCCCGCTAACTGACGCAACCCTGGTCCCACTGCGCCAGGGGAAACTACAGTCGTCGGAGGCACGGCGGCGGCAGTCATATCCGAGCCGCAGAGCAGGCCACGCGGCCTTGCTGGCCCGCCCACGGACGCCCCCGGCCCTGCAGCCAGTTGTATCATTACGTTCATCGCTCAAAGTTTGGCCTCGCAGTATAAAGTACACGTTTGATGAAACGATTTTTGTTTATCCAAAGCTGGTGAGCCAAGGCTTTAGCCTTACGGGAATGCAGGGTATTTTCAGAGTCAGAGCCATGGCAGGCGAGATGGGCGTGATGTATAGCCAGACGCCAAAGGTAAATGCAAGCTGCAAACAGATCAATATTAGCGCAACTTATTATAGAATTAGGCGGGCAAGGAATGGATACAAATATGAGTTGTGTCATTATAATTTATATACACAAAACACAAAGCAATGACGGTTAAGTTAATTAACCGCTAATATCAACTAAAACCTAGACGGCATAGAATAAAAACAAAAACGGTAGAGGCCTAAATGAAGCGCCTAATCGATGATCGTCTCGGTGATAATTAGGCGACGCAGCAGTGGCGATGGCGATGCCTAACAATAAACCTTCTGGATGGAAACTTTAAGGTGGCATCCGATTCGACCCGGGGGCCGAACTCGGGGGTTGGCGAAGTTAGGCTGATGTTAGGCAAAATGGCGAAATTACAAAAACAAAATATTCGTACGCAAATTGTATTTTCCAACATGGCGACCAAAACAGAGCCAAATAAGGGGTTAACACGAGCTCGCACACGGGTGCGCATGTCCCGCAGCTAAATTAAAAAATGTAGGCCTATTTCGGAGCTATAAAACGATCAAAAGCATTTTTTTATGTACAGTTTATTGTCCTGAATTGTTACAAAATTTAAAATATATATTTAAAGATGAAAGTTGTGTTAAATAACGAGCGGACATTCTGCGATTTTGCTGCCGATCAGCGTATTTCGTTGTCTAATAGTTGATTAAGAGTTCTACAGAGGGCCAATCATAATGCATAAAATAGTTAGTTGCACAATTACACGGTAGGTTCACAACGTTCATTATGCTCAGCGTTAGTTATGCAGCGAACAGGATTTGTAAAAAAAAAAAACCTCAGACCTGACAGGCTTACCTCAAATCCTAATCCTATGTTATACCATAAAACTGCTCCTAAAACTAACCCTAAATATAACCCAAACCTAATCCACAATCAAATCCTAACAAAAACCCTTGTAACACAGCATAAATCCCGTTTCATAGAAGCTGCTAGCGGCGGCGTTAGCCCTGTGCACATCAACGTTTTATTGGTTTCTTGATCGATCGCGCAACTGTCAATCATCGCGAGCGAAAATTTGTTTCATTTTCAAATTAGGGTTGAAGCCCCGTTAGGATTAGCAGGTTAGGGTTAGGGCTGCGTCAGCGTTAGGGTTAGGATTAGGGTCAGGGTTTATCAGGGTCAAGATCATGAGTGATATTCGAAGTGGGCGTGGTATGTGAAGAGGGATATATCCGCCGTTAGACGCTTGTCATTTAAGCATAAATTTGTGTTACTCTTCTGACAGTGGCTGTTTTGTTTCTCAAGAAAATCGTGAATTGATTGGCGAACGCTGTCGATCGAGCTGCTGCCAGCAGCGGTTATTAGGCAGAATGCCAAAATGTTGAAGCCCTAACAGTAGGACTCTGGACTTTAAACTTTGGCATCAAGGTTGGATTAAGTCCAACGCTATCACTGCCCAACAGTCTCTTGATCCTGATTTTTGATCCCAGAAAACTAGTAACGTTTTTTGTGTGGTAAGTTTTAGGTTCAGAGTGCGTGATGTCCTGATAATCACAGGAATGCATTCAAACAACGGTAGATTTTCTTATTAGGGCTACTGATTACACGACTGTAACAGTGCTTGGGTTTGTATAGTAGGCCACGGCTGTTCGTTGTTGTAGCCCCTTGCGTGAAGGCGAAGGCTATACAGTGCGATTAGCTTTGATAATATTTAAACACGCAATGATTCTCTGCCTACGTATGTGACTAATTTGACAGTATGAAGTAATAATATGTACATTTGTAACTTTGATTTTTGTATACACGTATAATTGCATGCGATAGAATGTAATTTCTTATATGTCGTTATTAGGCCTATCATTTGCAATTGTGATTATTTTCGTCATGGAAGTGGTTGTAATATCATTACCTTCGATAGTCTCACCCTTTCCATTGTATTTGTATACTGTCGTAACCATTTGGTGCACATTCTGTATTTAAAGTTTGATCTATACAATGCTGAAAATTTGTGTTGTTTTCAGGCTGACGCTGTAATGCGGAAATAATTTATTTAAATTGTACAGTAGTCTAACCATTGAAGCAATCATGGAAAGAATAGCCACACGCAATATCAACCCTGACCTGGATAGGGAAAGAAAGCGAGGCTCCTTTGACCCGGATAAGTTGACCTACATTCTGGATGGTGGCGAACGTATTACGAAAAGGAAAAGAGAATTAGGTAAGCTAATTAAGCGCAGAGCATTTATTGTTTTTGAACGACTTTCTCGTTTTAATTAGTGATTTTCTTTCAAATGCCATCTATGTGTACTGTTTCAATCACTAGGTCTGCTAGAGCAAATGGTTTTTGCCAGAGTAATAGCATAAGTAGTCTTTTATAGATAGTATTTATTCTGCAAGTTATTTCTCTGGGATGTATATAAGCTAGTTTTTGAAACAAAATTGAGTTATTACTTGCGTCTGTGCGGACACTGCTGTATGTGGACCAGTATGGACCGTTTGTCATACGGATGGTAGTCTTAAATTAGATTGTAGACAGTAAATATTTTAGCAGCAGTCATACTTCTAATTTGATTGTATTAGTACGAGCATGCTGATAATTAGCCTTCTATAAGCAGCTTTTAATGATTGCCTGTCCATAGATGCTAATAAAGCACTTAATTGTGACACAAGCATTGGGTGGAGCCAATAACGAGTTATCAATTCTGATTTACAAATTACGATGTTATAAATTGTCAAGTGGGTCTATTTATCGTGCCAACGATAAATTATCGTGCAAAGATAATTTATTATACGGGCTGCAGGGGAACAAAGAATTGGCTTGCAGCCCAGAGTTCCTTGGGCGAGTTGTAACAGGTGGCTAATAGGGAGGGGTTCTGTGCGGACTCCTTTGCACAGAACCGAACTGTTTAGTCTCCATGCTACAAACCAAATTTTGTTTTTAAATTATAGAAAAAATGAAATATGCTGGCTGGCGGCAGAAAGGGCAACTAATTCAGTATTGAACAACGAAACCTGGGTGATTGCATGCGTGTGTGGCGTGCAGAGCTGCTGTTGATGGGTGACAAGGCTGTGCTGGGGGTCAGTGACTACCGCTTCATGACGCGTGCCGAGAAGTACGAGGACGCGATGCGCAAGTCCGCGCTGTACGTGCGCAAGCTGAAGGAGCTGTCGGCAAACACTCCTGAGGAAACTTTTGCGCTCAGAACGTAAGTTTGCGCTGGGGTTGCATCGGGGCGTATTTTATGGAAAGTCTATAGCTGGGTTTTTTTGCCGTCTAAAAGTACAACTGCACACATAGGGAATGCACGGCGCGGCGGTCCTGGCACACAAAATATTTTATTTTGGCGTTTTGTCCTAAATTTAAAATCACAGTTTCTGATCGGAACTGCATGCACAGAATAGCTTTTACAACTGCCCATTGCATTGAAATTTATAATTGCGCATTATGTGTTGAACTGCAAGTTGAAAATTAATATACCATGATTTACCTTTAAAGGAATCGTTGTGGTTCTGATATTATCCTAGTATCATAAAGTAAGGGAATCCTGTTGAACTTGCGTACTAAGAATTAAAAGCCTGTATCAAATTAGCATTACCTAAATTAATTTTTATATTCCAGTGTGAATGTTATCAGCATATTAGAAATTAGCATTTAATTTCGGTATTGATATTAGAATATCATAGCATGATTTAAATTGATTTTCATATTCCAGTATGGTTATATCACTATTTGGATTGCCTTTGGAATAATTGCTTTTTTCAAAAGAATATTTCGGAACTCAAGTTCCAAAATAGGATAGTTACTGATAGCGTGATTCCCGCTCGTCACACTACTCGTAGTTTCTCTGCATGTGCGCTTGTAGCACTATCGCGCCAAACGAATCTATGCCGATCGGACTTACCCTCAGTATGTTCCCGCAGACCATCGTGAATCTTTCTACGCCGGATCAGATCGATCGTTGGCTGCGCAAAACCCTCGACTTTGAAATTCTCGGCACCTACGCTCAGACTGAACTCGGACATGGTCGGTTGGTTATCAATTATTTTATAGTTGAGCAGTTTTATTTTCTATGCGTGTGTTGTTTAGGTTCATATCGCCCAACGCGACGCTGCCCATATCACTGCACACGAGCATGTTCCCGTGGACGATAGAGCAGCAGGGGACTGAGGATCAGATCAGGAGGTGGCTCGACAAGGCAAAGGCGTTCCAGCTTGTGGGCACTTACGCCCAGACCGAGCTGGGACACGGTGGGACGGTCTGTCCTTACTTGTCTTGTTTTGAACAAAACAAGACAAGGTACTTGTACTTGAACAAAACCTGCATACAGAACCTTTTTTGATACTTTATTCTTTTTGTATGGGTTCGTATGCTATAGATTAAGTACCGGTATGGCTTTGAAGGTTTCATAGTTATGAGTTCGTGTTAATACGTAAATAAATTTGATTTAGATGGTACATATGGCTGAGTATGGTTTGAATAATTCATCGTTAAGAGTTCAAGTTTTTGATTTAAAGTTTGTTGCTTTTCAGTAATCGGTGAATTTGATGCCTTTTTCATGTGAAGCTTTGTTGGCATTAAGTATCTTTTATAGTGAAGTATTATTACAATAAATCTGGGCCTAATGGAGTCTACTTTAGTAGCAGTGTGAATTTAGAAGGTGTGAATAAAGGTTAGAGGTCAGCTATGTGGAAGAGATTGGATGCCAGAAACTTACTGTGTGACAAAACTAATGTAGACTTGCTAAGCAGTAGCTAACATTTATGTCAGAAGGATCCAATTTGATGGAAGTCATTGAGTTGGCATTCTCTAAGCCTATTGGTTGATGATGTGTCATGATGCAGAAGCGCTTTGTTGTTTTAGGAACACATGTTCGCAACCTGGAGACCACGGCGACCTACGACCCAGCCAGGCAGGAGTTTATTCTACACTCACCGACGCTGACTTCGACAAAGTTCTGGCCCGGTGGCTGTATGTACATTATACAATGTATTAATTTGCAAGCAGGTTACTTCTATTACATATAAAATTAATGATTTGAAACCCTTATAAATATGCAGACTTAATTTGAATGAGATGTGGATCGTTGTTTGTCTTTTTTCTTATTTATTCTTGTGCTGTTATTACTATGTATATTGCTCTTGTTTATTGAGGTCTATTCTGTTTATTCAGATTTTTTATTTTTTCTTGATCTCTATCGTTGTGCGCGCAGTGGGCAAGACGACCAATCACGCCATCGTGATGGCGTCCCTCATCAGTCTCGGCGTCAATCACGGCATTCACCCCTTCTTTGTACAAACCCGTGACCTCCAGACCCACCAACCCCTGCCCGGTTTGTGACTGACATTAAACCATTTTGTTTGAACTTTGTTTAATTTTTCCGATAACAAACTTTCTTGTTTGATGTTAATAAGCTATTTTTTTATAGTTTTCAAAAACTATTCTTGGATAAGGGTGGAGTGCGATAGTGAGGTTGAAGTGTTTCGACTATAGACTTTTGCTATGATGTCATAAGATTTTGAATGCATGGCCCACGTTTATTGCCTTGGTACGGTTAGATAAATTTAATTTGGCTGATTTGGTACAACTTTGTTGAAAAAAAGGATAATTTTCGGTTAAATTTGAGAATTGTACGTTTCTTTGAGGCGCGTGATTTCTTGTGCTTGTTTTGAAATGCATTGACAATGCTGCTTTGTAGTGTGAGATTTATGTGTCTAGTTTTTCTGTAGTTAATATTCTTTGGATTTTATTTGTACTTTTTACTGGTTGATTATCCAGCCTTGTTTGCTGATATCATTGCAGGAATTGAGCTCGGAGACATCGGACCAAAGTTTGGCTACGACACGATGGACAATGGTTTCATGCGAATGAACCACCACCGAATTCCTCGCGAGAACATGCTCATGAAGTACAACGAGGTCAGCTAAAAACGATATTGCAGTTTTCACATTACCTGATGGTAGATCCTCCACAATATCATCCAAAAATTAAAATTTTTTGCTCTTAAGTTACTAATTAAATTGTGTACTAAGTTGTTAAATAAGTTAACTAAGTTGCTACGTTATTAATTGACTATGTTGCTAAGTAAGTTATTTTGAGTTAAACGTAATGCTTCTTCTGTTTTATTGAATAGCAATGTAGCAAATATGAGAAGAGCTCAATTTCTGTTGTTAGGTGACACCGGACGGTCGGTTCATCAAGAAGTCGTCGCACGACAAGCTTCTGTACGGCTCCATGCTGGCGACGAGAGTTTTCATCGTCGGCGACCCTTCGGCGCGGGGGCTCGCTCAGGCCGTGACTATCGCCGTACGCTACAGCGTTGTGCGACACCAGTCCGAACTGAAGCCTGGGTGAGGGTTTTTTATTGGCTTTAAAAAATAAGATTAAATTATTTAATTCCATCCAGTTATGATTTAAATTGTTCGCATTATTCTCAGTTTGCACAGTCACAGGAGGGGACAAAAAATGATCCCTTCTACTTTTCACATGATGTGGCGTATACGCTCAGCGCATGAACAAACATAGACATTAGGCAGAAGAAGAGTAGTTTGAGTCTTTTATTATTTGTGTGACATCATCAGTCAGAATTGAGGCCCGGGCGAGCACCTTTTATTATCTTAAAAAAATGAACGATTCGATTATTAATGACCACCCAGTTATAATTCAGATAGGTTATACGATTTTCTATGTTGCTGATCTTCTACGTTTAAAGTAGTCCAAATTCTTTGGTCGCCACAGGGACCCGGAGCCCTCAGTGATAGAGTACCAGACCCAGCAGCACAAGGTTTTTCCTCTCGTCGCCGCCGCCTTCGCGTATCACTTCGTCGCGCAGCGCCTTAGGGCCGAATACTTCCGCATCATGGAAGAGATACAGCGCGGCGACATCGACTCTCTTCCTGAGGTTGGTCTCTATTTTATAATCTAAACTTGACCTGCTTGTTTTAGTTTCGCATCGTTATGTGTTATTGTTGAAAAAACTGAATCATTTTGTAGGTATTGAGAATATCCTGAAGTCTCAGCAGACTGGTATGGATAAAATGATGCATTATATTTGTGTTAGTAGGCCTACAACTAACATGCCTGAATTTTTGAGCATAAATTTTAGATTTGCTGTATTAGTGCTTGGCCAATCTATGTTTTTTTATTGTTATTATACTGCAGGTCTGTGCCATCAGCTATGACATAGTCTATGTTTAATTGTTTATGTGTATAACACAATTATCTGGCCTATTTGTGTGATGTGCCCACAGCTGCACGCCCTCTCGTCCTGCCTCAAAGCGGTGGTGTCGTACGCGTCCATGTGTGGCATTGAGACGTGTCGTCTGGCCTGCGGTGGGCACGGCTACTCGGAGGCGAGCGGCTTCCCCAAGATCTACACCCACGCTATCCCGGCGTGCACCTACGAGGGAGAGAACACCGTTCTGCTGCTGCAGACTGCCAGGTCATCACTGCCTCCTCTGGGTTCTCTTGAAATGAGGGTTGTATAAAAATAATATAAAATAAAACAACCACTGAATGAATCAGCATTTTATTTGACATATTCGTAGCACGTTGACTTAAGTTTGGTAAAAAATAAAAAAAATTGTTGGTGATCAAATTTATCTACATCTTGTGATTGTTAACACCGGCAGATGCCGGTCGGCATCTGCTATATGATGATTCTGCGTGGTCGCCGGTTCTTTATTTGCCCTCTCTGTGTCCCAGGTACTTGGTTAAGATGTACGGGCAGGCCAGGAGCCAGGGGGCGCGGATCAAGGGCAGCACTGCATATCTGGGGGAGCGAGGGGCGGCGAGGTCAAACATTGACCCCGCCCTCCATCCACAGGCCCTGCTGGACGCATACAAGCACAGAGCGACCAGGTTGTTATGACATTTGCTATTCGAGTTCGAATCTAGACACGCGATTATTTTTAAATAATAAGATGTCAAGCGGTACAGAGACGGCGTGTAAGTTTTCCTTTGTGGTTAATCCTTTTCAATTTCTACCTCAGAAATTCCCCCAGAATGTTTGTAGTTGTAACCGTATCTGTGTGCGTTATGAATCTGTTGCTTATATATACTCTATTATTTATATACATTGTTTCATCGATGGCCGTTGGATTTGAATGACTTCTGGAGTTAATACTTTCTTCGTTACGGTTGTACTTTTGAGTACCAGTGTTTATATTGCGGTGAATGAGTGAGACTGAGGGTGGATGTTGTAGAGTGGTATCGGAGGTGGCTGAGAGACTGGTACGACTGAGGGGGGAGGGCAAGGCACAGCACGAGGCCTGGAACCTGTCCTCCGTGCTGCTCACCAAGGCATCCGAGGTCCTACCCCAAACCTTAGAAATTTGATTGCCATTATTTATTTGATACAAATTGTGTCAAATGGGTAGTATACCGTGACTTCTAAATCGAAAATTTAATGAAATATTTTATGAACGTTTTAGCTTTGTTACAATAGTCTGAATGCCTGTAGTTCTGTTTTGTTGTCCGTGCTATTTGCTCAAAGTAGCTATTGCCTGGCTTGCAAGGTGGTAAATTGTCATTTCTCCGGTTCAATCAATGATGCATGCAACACTGTTAGCAGTTGTATTATTGCGGACGTTTCTTGCATTGGCTTCACTTGTTTTTTTTGTACGTTTATTGAATAAACAAATATCTGTTTGGGTGGTTCAGGCTCACTGCCAGTACTACATCGTCGAGACTTTTCTCGACAAAATTCGAGGGGTAGCGGATGCGTCTGTGTCCTCTGTCCTTACGACCCTCTTCAAGCTGTTTGCTTGTCAGGGCATCACCAACGACTCTGGAGCCTTCCTGATGGTATTGATACAGAAAATGAGTTATAAGTATTGGTAAATTATTTACCGTGTTATTTTTTTATATAGCACGTGTGATAATGGGATGCATGTATCTGTTCCATTTGTGTCGATTTTTTTTTTATGTGCCATGGTTAGCCACTGTACAGATTGACGAGATGACACATTTTGTTAATTCGGTCATATTTGTGCGCATTGTTATGTATTGCTCGTTGTATGTTTAACAGGTTGCAATGTAAGTTCTTTTTTATGCTTTCATCAGTATTTCTTTTGTTTCAATATTAAATATAATGGTTATTGTTATTTTTGGTTAATTATTTTAGAAATCGTTTGTTATTTGCTTGCTATTATGCGCCCAGGATGGGTATCTAAGCCCCGCCCAGCTTGCTCTGGTGGAGGCGGGTGTTCTGGCCGGCCTGGCCGCCGTCCGGCCCGAAGCCGTGCGATTGGTCGACGCGTTTGACTTCACCGACCACCATCTTGGAAGCATCCTCGGGCGCTACGACGGCAACGTGTACGAGAACTTGTACAAGTGGGCAGCGGCGTCCCCGCTCAACAAGACTCAGGTTGATACCATATACTCATGACAGCATAATTAGTGCGCAATTGATGGTGAATTGAGCAGTTGCAAATGCAAAAGTGCGGTAATAAAAATGTGCACTGCTAAATTTAACATTACAGGTAGAGGATTTTGCTCCAAAATCATAAAACGTTAGCATGGTGCTTGGTAGTTCATATTAACTTCGGTTAATCGCCGTGTGTCATTAATTTAAAGAACGATTAGTTTTGTTTTTCTTGGTTTTTTTCTGCATTTGTACTGACCTATGCAGTAGGCCTATTTGGACAAATGTATTTGTTTATATTAGAGTTGCGGCACTATGAATCTAATACAGTAACGATCGACTCGCGCAGTGTCTGCTTGCATTTTTTTTTATAAATTAGTGTTTGTTTCGTTGCCGTAGGTGCACGAGTCCTTCAAGTACATCAAGGAGCTGAGACAGTCCAAGTTGTAAGCGAATAATCCATCGTTATTGAAGAGAATTGCTTCAAGCAACAGTCTACGAGAGATTTGGCTTTATCTGATGCTCTGAGGCCTCGTAAAATTATCGACATTCCATATTATATTACGACCATTTGTTGCTTTTTATAAAATTAAGAATTCGTTTCTGATTTATACGTGGCGGATCCGACAATATCCACGTTGATCAATAACCGGTGCCTTAGCATTCAGCTTGCAATTCACTGCGCTAATTATAATAAACGGTCAAAATCATTTACACTTATTTAATTTATTAAGTAGTTGTTACGATCAACATAAACTTATGATAGAAGTTGTGACGTGAACAATTTTGACTCTAAGCAATTGCGCGTAATATTGTCGCTGATATAGAATAAGATCATTACTCGATATCGTTACTTTTATATCGCAGTCTTCGTTAATACGCGAGCTCAGGAAATTTTCGAATGCAATGTGGTTTGCCGCGGATATTTTTAGAACCCGATTGTGCGTAATTTCGTTGCAATATTTTGAGCATTGTACGCGATAGGAAAGCTGCAGACGTTATGCGACGAATAAGAATTAGCATGCGTTTCTGACAATATTTTGTTTCCGTTGCGATCTTGTTATATTTTGAAATATTTAATCTAAGTAGCTTTTGTTGAGATTTGCTATTTTTGGAGAAGAAATCGACAATTGGAGTTTTTGAGCTGTTATGCTCAACGCTTGCTGCTGTTGTATGAATGTAGGTATGTCAACTGCTCATTTTAAATCGACTGCTGTTGATTTTATGTACGATCATGATCATGACTAAACATCAATGAGCGCTTGTTTCTTGTTTGCGTATAAAACAGTCTATGTCATGTAAGCCTAGCGGTTAGGCTAGTCTAAAGGTAAACGACAATAAACTATCAAGTTTACAGAATGATTAGGAGAATCGAAAAATGAAACGAAGGAGAAATTGAACGCGTTTTTTGTGCTCTATGCTTCTAAAAGTCTTGTGGCTTTTATAGAAGTCTTTCTTGCAGGATTTAAAGTAGGTAGTACTTGTGCATATTGGTGTAAAGATGTAATTTCATAGTAAAGACGAAGAGCTTGTGCTATATTGGCTATACATTTGCACGAGTCAACGTAGTGCAATATTTATATGACATCACAGTTAAGCGTGCCGTGCATGACGTCACACAAAGCTGTCAATCAGAGCTGTCAGTGTCGGACACGCCTATCCCACCCATCGGACTGTACACGCCATCACTTGCGTGGTCCTCCACACGCCCTGCCAAACATTACACGAGCAGAATACTAGAGGCTTTGTACCAGCTTATGAATAGTTCTAACATTCAGTGAAGCTCAGATTGAAGCAGAACTGCGTGGCATAGAGGTCTGTGGTTTGTTGCGCATAGTGTTATACGACGGAAGAAGCAATTGTCATCGTCACAGTAATTTTGAACTCGACAATGGAGTTAAGCAAATAACAAAACAGATTGTAAAAATTGAAAAAAATTAACCAAACTGTGAAGCTCCTATTTTAAGACAATTCATTCATTAAAAATAATAAAGCTTCATTGTGCGTTCTTCAGTAATAGGCTAATTATAGCGCACCTTGATGATTTTCTCTGATGCTTTTACTACGCGTCAGATGATTTTCTCTGATGCTTCTACGTTTAGCCGAAGATTGAAAGAAGCTGCCATACAGATCATACAGATTTAAAATAAACAGACGTTGCATACTCACAATAGCAGCAAACATGCTAAAAAACTGATAAACCTATGTCATTTCTCGATAAATACTCAAACTGAATTTTTAAAGTCTTGAAGATCTAAGCAGAGCTTACCTTCTATTTCATCGACATCAGACTCAAATGATGGAGTGTTCGCTTGCTGTTTGTTCTGGTTCACCACAAACTGCATGGAACTATCCTCCGCCTTCTGCAGCACAGTAGCTCTGCCCGTGGGGTGCATTATAATCGCTGACGGGTTCAGCGGGGGCCTCCTCCCTCCGGGAGAGTCAGAAGGGTTTGGATTTGGCGAAACGGTGGTGGAGGAAATTAGATCCTCAAGAGGAAAAGGACTTTTCTTTCGGGAATATCGTCCAAATTCAAGCATCGGTAGTTTGGGTCTTATGTCAAGAGAGCGTAATGCAGTGGCGAGATACTCACTGGTTGGGTTGAATTCTAGCCAATCAATGGTCAGGTTTCTAGGTCGACTTGGCCTGGATGACCTAATTACATCTGTGCTGGGTCTATAAGTAGGCGTAGATTGGCTTGAACGGAGGATTCTGCTTGCCGAATCGTTTGATTGTATAGAACCTTGAGATGAACTGGATTTACGAATTTGTAGGGTTGAAGTTTGAGTTTCGTATGGTTCTTTAAAATTAGTACACGGTGGTTTCCTTGTTCCATTAGTTTTGAGAACAGGACATGAGCCATTACTTCTAATGGATTTAGGATCAAGGCATTGATTGCAGTTTATGGTATTGGGGAGGTCAACTGAAGATTGAAGGGAAAGAGATTTCATGTTTTTTGATCTCCTTCTTGCCCTGCTGTTGGTGTTGCTGCTGGAATGTTGTAAAGTAATACACATCGTCTCAGATTCGCTCGATCTATCCAGGATGTGTTCGGTATCATCCGCAGATTTGAAACACGATTTGTTTTCCTTTGAGCTATTTTTACCATTCTCTGCTGATTCTAAAGGAACAGCCTTGGTAGGCCTTGATTTATTTGAATTACTCAAAATTGTCCCATTGTAGGCATCTTCTGACAATTTTGTATCAAAATCGATGTAGGGATCTTGTAGATGTAGAGCAGAAGACTTGCTTTTATAGGTCTCGCCACGTTTGAAGTTAACAAAATGCAACAATTGAATAGTATCCACTTCGTTAGGTTTTCTTTCTTTAATAAACTGACAGTCTTCTAAAGGTGTAGATCGAGCCTTGGAGTCTGTATAGTATTCCGTACCGATGCCTCTGAGATCTTCCGTTGTCTGAAAATTTTCCATTTCTTTCTTTAAGATAGGCATGGCTTCGATTCCATTTGATTCATGCTGAAAGTTTTGCAGATCAGAGGCAGCGTCAAAACTAAACTTCGTTCCTTGTTTCTCAGTGTAGCGTTTAGTTTCTGTGTCGCCATTCAAATGCTGAAGAGCATTGCTTTTTAATTCAAACGGCTCTTCTCTACATTTATCATCTTCCGAGGCCTGGATGCGAACTGACTTAGAATCCTTGATGCCATTTCTACTTTTATCGCTATCACTTGAAGGCTGGCGTAGAATGGATCTTCTCTTTTTAGAATCTGATCTGTTACAAGCGTCATCTTCTGAGTGTTGATTTGGGATGAGCTCAGAATTCACCCCGACTCTCTGTTCGCTATAAGAGTCTACTGCACATATAGCGTCTCTCGATTGAAGTTTTGATTGCTCATTAGAAACGTCTACATTCAATTCTGAATCGCGCGTTTGCATTGTGTAGACATAAACAGGTTCAGTTAAATCTGTATCTGAATTTGTTTCGTGTTCAAGGCTCTCATTAACAGCCGGGTCTGTTCTTTGCCCATTGGGCTCAGTATGCATTGACTGCTCTTCAACGGAAGAAATCATAATATCAGCTATTTGCAAAGATTTATCTGTTTCGCAAAAATTATCATCTTCACCAAAATAATGAATATCGATGCCATTTGGATCTTTTTCTTCGTGAGGCGAGGATGATGATTCGTGTACACTAAGTTCTTTTATGAATTCTTCAGCAGGGAGAGATCGGCTGTCCAAAATTGAATCTTTTGCCTCAGGTTTAGTCAATCGCATTCCCATGGGGCTATCTGCAATGATCAATGCGAAGCTAACAGGTGAACCAGTGGTCATTGACATGTACCCACTCTCTTGGTTCTTGAACAGTTGCGTTCTGTCTTTTGCAATAATCGCAGATTCACCATCTCTTGATCCACTGTTGGGCGGGAGGGAATCACAAATCTTACCTTCGAATGAGGCATTATCGGATGACTGCTTGTTGAATGGTAGACTCTTGTGGTCAAAAAACGTGTTTCCTTTCGATTGGTTATCAAGTAATTGGGTCGCTGCAACCTGGAAATCGACTGGCATCCAATCCTCTGCGGCCTGACTTTTAATTGGTTTATTAGATACATCTCTGCTGTCGAATGGTGGGCTTACTTGCCTAGCTGCCATCATGGCCTCGGTTTTAAATGGGGTGCTATTCCATGACGAGGTATTAGTCAATTTTGTATCCATACTATCAAACGTTGGATTCTTGATGGTTGAATACTCGTCAACTTCTTTTACTGTGTTTGTATTGATAAATGATATACTCCCATTTTCCAGATCTATGTCAGTGAAGGGAGTATTATCCCGTAGTGCATAAGTTACGCTCGCCTTGTCGGTATGGAATATTTCCTTCATCGGTTCCTGATGGTTCTCGAATGAAGAAAGCTCATTGGTTGATATAATAAATGGTGTGTTGTCCCTAGGCGGCATTTCGTATGGTGGCCTAACTATGACTTGCTTAATAACTGGTGTGTTATCTCTAGGCTGCCTTTTAATTTCACTAAAATCCAGTTTCCTGTCCATTGCTGATTTGATGGTATCGACAACTTTTTCATCGATGAACTTCGCTAATTTTTCTGTCTTTGAACTGGCATTGGTTGAGCCCGAATCGTGACTGTGGCTTGCAATAATTATTGTTTTTGTTTGATCATCGAAACCTTTATCTCTCACGTCCTGAATAATTTGCAGGGATTGATCAACTTCTAGAAAATAACTGGCCGACCGAATAACTGAACCATTGTTCGAATCTGCCGCTGTCTCAGCTGTTTTTGCATCTATTTCTCCTGCACAAAGCAAGTGTTGACTCTCAGAAGACGAATGTCTATTATACACCGGTGTAATCAATGTAGTCTCCGTTGTTGGAGATACGCCAACGCTTAAATGCCTCCTGGACTTAACAACATCCGGTGCATTCTGTTCGACCGGAAGCAATAACTGATCTGGGCTCATTAAATATTTGGAAGTAAACTCAGACGCCACCGATGAACTGGAAGAGTTGAAAGCCCGATATTTTCCCTGGTCCCGGAGTGACGGATGTCTGGATCTTGGACTCGAACACTGGGAATTACTCCCGGGTGTCTGGGGCGAAGAAGCGTCCATATTAGTTTTTGCGTCATCTTTTTGTGATGTAGTCGTAGGCGACTCGAGGCATAAATTAGTTGGAATGAGCATCTGGTTAGTGGGAGATTGTATAGAGATCTGACACGGGATCGCTGTTTCATTGCTAGCCAGGCCCATATGTACCACTGCTTGACTGCAACAGTGTTCATCATTGATCGGAATGGGATCGCTGAACAATATATGCGCTTCAAAATTTGATAATACTTCCACATTGAAATCTATGGTCTTGTTTTTTTCAGAATACAATGCTTGTTGCCCACTTTCTTTTTCTTTTTTGCCGTTTTCTGATCGCGATTCATATAAAGCGTTAGATGTAGCTTCAGTTAATGCTGTGGACTCAGCAGCTGCATCCAGCTCCCTCCTTGTTTCATCTCCGATGGATTTAGTTATTTTTTGAATTTTCGCAGCTTCGTTTTGTAATTTAGAAGGAATTTTTTGCGTATTTACCTGAGTTTTATCCATCAATTGACTGCTCTTACATTGCCACAGTAATGGCATTTGATCTGCACTCTTAGTGGAGCCGTATTCCTGATTCAGGACTTTCTTCAATTTCAAATTATCTTGAGAAGAATGCAGCTTGGCAGAACGATGCACGATTGCGTCAGTACGCATCGCCGTTCTTGTATCACCCTCTGACGTCATATGCCTGTTATCCATGACGCTACTGATGACGTCACGCCGACCTGCTGCAGCTGTGTCAGTGCTAATGCTCATCGAATTTCTGTAACTATTGTTTCGCTTCACAGTAGTCGTGGCTTGCGTCATAAAATGAACGCTTTTCTGCGATTTAAAATTTTCACTTCTAGGATCATTTGCTTTGGCTCCATTTTTTTTCTTTTCAAGATCCGTATAGTTTTCTTCTATTTCTTCACTTCCTTCTTCTTCTTTTTCATCTTCTTCAGAATCAAGATAATCTTCGTCGTCGATATATAGTGTGATCTTAGCCGTATCGTACGTTAGCGATTCTTTTCTCAGATGTTCATCGTTAGATCTAACCTTCCAGACTTCTTCCTCTTCAATATACCGCGTAAGCGTCTGTTGTTTTGACATTGACGATAATTTTCCAGATGTCTTGCTCTCACACAGAAGAGATTCATCGATTGGAATCAATTTATGCCCCAATTCTTGGTTTTCTGTGGTCGATGATTCGTTCCTTGGACTGAACTTGAAGCGCAGGAAAAACTTCTGAAGATGCTTGAAGGAAGGTGATGCAACGCCGCTGCTGGGGAAAACCAGTTCATAAGCAAGACCGCCCGAGACTCCTCCAAGTATCGGGCCAAACCAGTAAACCTATAAAATACGGCACAAAGAAATTGCATAACAATAAATATGCATCTACATTTAAATGTTTCGCTTTCACATAGGCTACAGAGCAATTAAACACGTATTTCAAGAACCAAAAAGTGACACATTGTTCGTTGTTGCATTATTGCTATTGCTGCAACTTATACTCGTATTGTCTGCTTCTTTTGATGCGCATAAAAGATCTACATTTAAATTTTTTTTATGACCGACACGGTTTTACAGAAGAGCCCACGCACACAATCAATTATTAATTGGATGCAGTCGAGAGTGGATGCAGTCGAGAGTGGATGCAGTCGAGAGTGGATGCAGTCGAGAGTGGATGCAGTCGATAGTGGATGCAGTCGAGAGAGAATACAGCTTCGAGCCTGATAGTCAGCTGGGGACTTGTTCCCTCTGCGGCCGAGCTCTATTTATGACCTTATCCTCCGAGAATGAACCGTGATGAAACGCTTTGTAACATCACGTTCGGCTTCGGGCAGGCTTTTAGAAATCAATCCATTGCACACCTAATATGCAAGTGGCAATGCGAATTCTAAAGCCGTATGCAAGCGTATTGGGCCTTCACATTACACAGCATTTGAATAAGCTAATGGGTCTCAGAAGATAATTATAAAAGCAGTTACCTGCTGTAGGCCTAATGCATGAAATTATCGTGTGCATGTAATGTTGACAAATCTCGTGATAAAACTCTTGAAAATTGTATACGCCAAAACTCTGCATAAACCAATTAATTGTAACGGACAGTCTTTAAATTAGTCGAAGTAGAGTAAAATTTAGAAGAGGTAAAACTGTCAAAATGACATGCAGCTAAAATTTAACGTTTTACAGCATAAAGCAAAATTGTAATAGCCACAATTTTGGCGTAGACTTAGTGAGAACTTGAGAATCTATTAAACAAGAGATGTATAATACAAAATGCATCAGCTGGAGGTCCATTGGGGATGTCTTACCCAGTGGCTCGTCCAGATGCCCTGCACCACAGCCGGTCCGACACTGCGCGCCGTGTTCATGCTGGCTCCCGTCTGAGCACTCTGCAGAAATCGCAAAGAATCGTAAAATTGATGACTTGCTGCAATTTAAGAGTATGTCATGAAATAAGCAATCAAAAGTGATTTTTGCGCCTTAAATTAAAGCCTAAGTTTGGGCTACAGCCTACCTGCCTAGGCTGCCATTTTAATTGCTATGCAATATCAGAGGTCGAAAAATTTTCGATTTCTTGGATGACGATGGTCGATGGGATAACAAAATGCTTATTTCTAACTATAAAATAGCATTCATTCTTTATTCAGAGCATTTCTATTGAGGCATTCAAACTATCATACCCTGCAGCTCGGGATGTCATGTAAATCAATGAACTTCATGGCACAGCCTGTAGCTACTCACCGCAAACAGTGTTGCTGCGCCCAATGCCACTCCAATCATCAGAGGACCTCTCTCACCGTCAAACTTAGCCCTCTGGATCTCCACCTTACCCTCCTTGCCCCTCATCCCCTCATTCTCCCCTCCAATCCCTTCACCCCCCGCCACGGTCCCGTAACAGGAGAACACGACAAACACCACAAAGAAAGTGGCGATGTACTCCATTAATACTCCCCTCCATCCCGACACTCCTTCCCCCAACACCGTGCACCCCAGCCGACTTCCAAGTTCCCTCAAAGTCAATCCGTCTAGGATTGCCGCTCCTAGGGTAGCGCCCAGTAGCTGGGTCATCACGTAGATAAAACAGCGAAAAGAGCCGAGTCTGTTTGTTGCAGCCATCGCAAGGCTAACCGCTGGATTCAAGTGACCGTCGTTACCGCTGTGAACGCAAAACAACGCCGCGCCGTATGTTATCCCAAACGCAAGCGCGGCCCTGACAGCATCGCTGCTGACGTCATACTTATTCGCATTACTTGTGACGTCATTTTGCTTCGCTCCACCGGTGACGTCATCTTGCATCAGCGTGACGTCATCGGGTAGTTGAGGCACGCTTAAGCTGACCGCTCCACAGCCGATCATCACCAGCAGCGCTGTGCCGACTAACTCGCCAGTCAGTGCCCTCCAAAAACTCATTTCGAGGACCTCGCTTTGGAGTCGTTTCGACTCGGCACGCCACCAGGACCCGAGGGTCCCTCTGGCCCTGACAACCCGTCGGGAACCGGTGAAGGCGCGGGCGCGGATGGCTAGGCGGGAAAGCGGAGAAGAAATTCGTGACGGGATGTGGGGAGATTTCAGTGTGAAGAGGGTTTGTTTGGCTCTGCTGGCGTGGCTAGATGTGAAGGAGGCGAGGCGGGATCCCACTGATTCAAGCTGTTGTCTGCTTAGTTGACAAACTCCGAACTTGGGTAATGTTGCTTCTCTCTTGGGGTCAACCGGGCGATCTTGGACGTTGGTCATAGCGTCAGCTGGTGCGGCGTTTGGCACGGAGACGACGCTGTATAATGGAGATGACCGCATCATGCTTGGCTTGGCGGCTGCATCAAAGCAAGACAAGACTACAATTTGAAAGTTCAGGCCTAGTGGCATTTCAAAAGGGATCTGCATGAATAGTGTAATTAAGCAGTCTTTGACACGGTTCCTGTAATTTCGTGCAGGTTATCGCCTTGATCTATGCGTACTAAGACGTAGCTACCAGGCAGAGCCTATCAGGCAGCATTGTGACACACTCCATTGAACGCTTATTGTGGACTGTTATAGCTGAAGGCCTTTTTGATAATATACCCTTAATACATTTGAGGCTAAAACGGTAGGCCTACCTGGTCCTTGTGTGCAGGCTAATTTGTTGATTTCTGCTATAAGCTAAATTCGCAGCAACTGGGTCATAACAGATGCAAACGCTGCGTATAGACGACTGCAAGCGACTGCAGCCTAATGTGAGTGCGACTCGACTCAACGACTCTATTCCACTTTGCCGCGACGAACCGACTCAAACTGTGGTCCACGGCGTGAAGACTGTTACGAGCGTCCAACGGGCAATCACTCAGACGCAAGAGGACGCAATGATCTGTTTACGGAACCTCGCGCTAAATTGCGTCATGAATCATAGCGGCTAGTCGGTTAGGGGTTCGATGCCAAACAGCGAGCCTGTGTGTATTGACTGCTCGGTTGAATACTGATGGCATTTCATCGAAAGGCTCTCGTTGTTGACTAAGGTTATTGAGGGAACTTCACCGTGCTAAATATAGGAGCGAGTCAATTAAATCCGGGGCCTCGAGTATAGGGCGACGCTCTGCCATTGATTTCGACATTAATTCGTCTATAACATATTATCAGACCTAGCCTTTTGTCGAGCAAAGTATTTAGACTTGTAGCCTGCTTGTCCCAGTCTGCTTAAACTTAGGCTTGGCCTACATGGCCAGATATGGTCCCTTTCTTTTGATAGAAGAAATATTTTATCCATAATCACCTGCTATTTTATTACCGATAAACGCGGAAATAAAAGTATAAACAGCAGCCTAAAGCGGAGCCCTGTAAGTGACGCAAATCTCCTCTTTGACACAAATTGACGATTCATTAACATATTAAAAAGTTCAGTTTCTTATGACAAAAATTACTGAAAACTTATAATACCGATATTATATAACCCTTTGTAATTACCTATGGCCCATAGGCCTACAATGCACAAGTAGATGTTGCAGTAAATTATAAATTTTGAATTTTTAAGAAAAAAAGGATTTCCTGCCTTCTAAACCAATCTACATTTGTCTACAATATGAGATAAATCTGAGCAAACTACTGCAGGCCTACTTTGATACTAACAGTCTAGTAATATCAGATTATGATTGTTATTATTGACTAACAATATATAGCCTAATTTCAGCTGTATGCTGTTCTCCGTTCCACGCCCATGGGACCTAACACGACCGGGGAAGGGCTGGGTGTGGGGACCTCAGACCCCCCATTCCAGGACTCCCTCTCCTGACCCCCCTCCGAACCCCCATCGCTCAGGGGGCGCCCAGAGCTCCCCGACGCGGCGTCGGGATCCGCGTAGGCTCTGAAGGCGGGAAGAGCGTCAAGGTGGTTGCCCCAGAGAAGCATTCTTAGCCGAGGATTGTGATGAAGCACTTGGCGCAGTTTCTGATACAGTTCTTCCAACGTCGGCACGGTGCTGCGCGCCGCTGGGACAAAATTAGACGAAGCGATGTCGCGTGATTGGTTAGATGTGACGTCATGTTTGTTCAACGTGACGTCAGCAGACGCTACGATTTCAACGCTCTGCTCGCTGCGAATCAGTCTTTCAAACTCTTCACCACCGTTGGTCAAATCTCTTACATTTTCAACCACCTTGACATCACCCAGATAATGTTGCTTGTCGGTGACGTCATCAGAGCAACCAGCTATGACGTCATCGGAACAACCAGCCACGACGTCATTAAGCGGTGCAACCGTGACGTCACCAATGTCGTTGTAGCAAAGCTTGACGGTGCGAAGCCTGCCACTTCCGGCTAGCACCGCGTCAAGGAGCCGCGCAAAGCCGACATTGCTGAACGCGCACATATTGACGCAGAGCGTGTCGAGCCCATGGTTGTAGCGCAGCCCGTCCGCGAGGGCGCGCAGGCCGGGGTCACGCAGAGGGTTGAGGCTGAGGGTGAGCGAGCGTAGGGACGCGTTGGCGCGGAGGGCGCGGGAGAGGAACCCACAGCCTACAGCGGAGATTCTGTGAGGATCACACAGCAGCAAGGGGAGAAATTTAGACAGCGAGAGGTAACAACAAAAACCATAGGGTGCAGATGTGTTAGTAGAATATTATTGAAACACAATTTTTGGATTATGATGACATACAAATTTAATCAATAGCAGCTTCCTTGGCTTCTTCGAGCACGAATTAGACGTTAACTCTGCATGTATGTGCAGTTACAAAGTTTGTTTTGCTATATCATGCAAAATTTCTGATTATAATATTATGCATCCGTATTTAAGACAATGCAGTTATGAGGTGGCAAAAATGCATTATCTAGCAAATTGTGCAGCTACTATAGGTAAAAATGTCAGTGATCAAAAACCTCAAAATTGATTAGACCCACTTATAACAAGTCCCACTTAAAGCCATATACCCTCCTGCCCACACCCCCTACCTGCAGTTCTCGAGGTTGAGCCCGCGCAGAGTGCGGTTAAAGATGAGCGCTTCCCCGAGCCTCGCCGCCCCCTCGTCCCCCAGCGCGTTACTACTCACGTCGAGCAGCACGAGGCGCGAGTTGCGCGCGAGGGCTCTGAACAGGACCGTGGCGCCCTCGCACGTCACGCCGTTGTCGCGCATGCGCAGCTTTCTCAGCCGCGCGTCTGCACGCGCAACATTGGGAGTGTTAGTATATAGCTTCTGTGAATGCAACAGTTTTGAGAATTAATAGCTGCTCTCACCTGCACATGCGACAGCTACTAGCCTACTAGTAAAAACATTCCGTAAGATATATTGCATCAAAAACACCACAGCGAAACAAGTGCTTGGGCAATAATCGCTTTATTTTGCTATTTTGGCAAGCTACTAAACTTGTATAAATGGATTTAAAAAGGGAAGAGTACCTTTTTAAATCTATTTATACTAGTTTTATATCCTCCTGCAATACGGGCAATTGGGTAGCCAGGATGCGAGCCCTTGTGACTCAAAGAAATTCACAAATGAAATAACAAAATCATAACCGGCGCAATCTAACGTCTTAATTATTTCTAACCGCTTCTAATCCAATTAAATATAAAACCCTTCCTAGCCAACATTCCTTACATACTTACAGCCAGTGTTTGGTAGCACCCCCGACGCGCCCACAGGGCTGAGCAGCCCCCCTGCCCCCCCGGGGATGGGGCCCAAGGCAGCGGCCAGGGCTCTGCACCCCTCGTCCCTGACGTCGTTGAACCCCAGGTCGAGGTCGGTGAGGGCGCAGTGGGGGGTGAGCCCAGCGGCCAGGAGGACGCACCCCGAGGGGGTCAGGCCCGTGCTCGCGACGTTGAGGGCGCGCAGGACGGGGTTGTGGCGGAGGGCCTGGCCCAGGCGCGCGGCCCCATGCAGACCCAGCGAACTGGATACAAAACAGTCTTGTGAACACCGAACAAT
Source organism: Chamaedrilus cognettii (assembly GCA_034695025.1). Lineage (NCBI taxonomy): Eukaryota > Metazoa > Annelida > Clitellata > Enchytraeida > Enchytraeidae > Chamaedrilus > Chamaedrilus cognettii. The sequence continues at coordinate 26,252 of JAQIWG010000289.1, forward strand.
CATGCGTTCTAAACACAAATTTATCTTTATCACGGATTGAAAACATAATAATTATGGTACGGTAATTAATGCACTTCAATAGCATAGACAACAATGGGAAGCATTTTAAGGAAAGATTATTTTTAAGATTTCTTAAATTATTTTAAGACTATTCTTAAGGAAAGAAATTTGAAGAAAGCAAGGCTTTGTGGCCATTGTCCAGCCAATATTTATGTCTTATTTTATTATTTAAAAATTTCAATTAATACAAAAAATCAACGCATCATGCATACTAAAATCTCCCATACTTCAGCTACATTTAGATCTATTAAATCATATCAAAGCATTAGAGGCTATGATTATGGAAAATATCGGGAATATTGATATTGGTGTCGGCTTTCAAAACATCCATCAAGCTGAAGCAAAACTAAACTAAGTGACTCCCTGCCTTGACTAACTACTTTTCACATGCCTCAGTCGCAGGTCCAGTTTGACCAGCGCGTAACTGTTCCTCAGGGACTCCGCGATCCACGTTTGCCCGTTCCCCGCCACGTCGCAGTCCAGGTGACAGTCAACCAGCGATAGTTCCCTGATGCAAGACGTTTCGTCCGTCAGCAGCTGTTGCAGTCGCTCCACGCGGTCCCCCTGACACAGGCAGTACTGGAACAGACGCACCGAGAGCGCCGGGGATGACGTCATCGCGTTGTGATTGGTCAGCGATGACGTCATTGTAGTAGAATTAGTCGAAGATGACGTCACTGCATTAGGATTGGCTAGTAATGATGTCATTGCACTAGATTTGGCTGGCGATGACGTCATTGCATTAGAATTACCTACAGACTGTGTCATTGCATGAAAATTGGCTAGCAGTGATGTCACTGCATTTGAATTGGTCAGCGATGACGTCATCACGGTAGAATTTTCAAACGTTGACGTCACTGGATTGGAAAGCGACCACGCCGCCGCGCCCTTATCATTACGACTCCGAGCGGTTCTCCACGACTCGTTCAAAGTGTCAGCCAACGCAAAATCCGATCGTGTAATCTCCACATCGAAATCGCACGCTTCTCCAAAATTCCCCCCGGCTTCATCGTCGCGTCCCATGCAGTCGCACGCTACAAAATACGGCGTCTCGTCCCCGACTCCGTCGACTCGAAACACGGGCGCGACGAGCGCGAGCAGGCAGTCCACGTTCTCGATGACGTCAGCGAGGTGTCCCTGGATGACGTCATCACTGCAATGAATGACGTCATCAGCGCAGCCCGCACCAGCGGCGCGTAAAACGTCGCAGAAAACGTCGAAGCGTTCCACACCCTGACACGTTACCACGTCCCAGAGCAGGTTGCGAAGCGCCGTCGGATCGTTGAGGACGTCAGAGGGGGCGTGGCTTGCGAGGTGGGCGGGGCTGGGAAGAGGGGAAAGACGAGTGGAGCGAAGGTACCGGACGAGGCAGGAGGGGGAGAGCCGTAGTGCGAGGAGCTCGGTCGTGCGGAGAAGGACCCGTCGGATCTTTGCCTCGTACGTCTCCTGAATTCTCCGCAGCTCCTCTGCGCGCAGCCGAGACAGGGCCGCCATTCTTCCTTCTTCTTCTTCCGCTTTCTGCTGAGGAAATGAAGAATAGTGAAGCGGTTGGTGGGACGCGGTGATGACATGCGGCTCAATCGCGGAAAACATCGGAACGGCGCGCGCGGTGTGCTCTCCTACCGTCGACACAGAGGACAGTGAAGACGAAGCAACGAACGCATTTTCCGTTAACGTCAGACGCGATGCGGCATATTCTTCAGCGTGAAATCCAGCGGTGTCATAGTTTCGCGACGCAAACTCAGCCGTCCTGTCTTGTAGTGGAAAAGTAGCAGAGGATTTGCAGGGGATCCTCGAAGGCAGGAACTCTGAAAAGTTTCCGGTGGAAGACTTTGTCGGAATTGAACAAGGATCGTCGGAGGAATAGGAGGTGGAAGAGGAGGCCTTGGAAAATATTCCCGACTCGTCGTGAAGCGATGATCCGCCTGCAGGGCAGGTGTGACTATTCAGGTGGTTACTGTAGCCTTGCTGACTAGAGGTGCTCGCGGTGTGAAAGATTTGATGACTCGAATTGAGATTGTCATGGGTGTATTGGTGGATGGCATTGGTGTGAATGTTTCCATTAGATTGCTGCCTCTGCTGCTGCTGCTGCTGCTGCTGCTGCTGCTGCTGCGGGTTAAGATGTTTGTTTGAGGTGTGGGGTTGGTAGAGGGGAGGGTGTTTCACCTCGGATGGTCTTGCCGTAGGGTGCGAAGCAAACCGGCCACCTGAAGCAGAAATAAGCAGCCAAACAAATCAATTACTTGCATTGGAAAACACTATGCTTAAAAGTAAGAGCCAAGGCGTCCGTTTGAGTCACAAAAAGTCGCAATCGCAAAGTCTCAAAGTCTCAAATTTCCAAAGCCGCAAAGTCCCAAAGTCCGTAAATGCATTTAAATCAAAATATTCGACTAGGGGATAATAAAACTTATTTTTTCAACTTTTTTCACTCACCTACTATACTTCATCATTATTGATCGTTATTGATTTTACCCATTCTATTAGACAGTACTAGACCTGCAGGAGGCTAGTGATCATTATACAGAGTGTTATATCATACGCCTGCGAAATGTATGTCCGAATGACAAAGCATCACGAGACTCGGCGCTTACATCAGGCGTTGTTAGAGTGTAGCCTTAAACAAATTATTATTGTGCTGAGAGCATTAAATTATTTAATGGTTGAACCAAAGTGCCATAGCCTAGGAATCTACTATAGCCTATGCCACTACAAGTGTTTACTGCTGCATGCTATTTCAGCCACTTCATGCCAACGTGTAAACTACACAATTATCTGCTAAATAGAGCATCGAACAGAACTATAGTCCATGGTCTAAGTTGTGCAACTAAGTCGTGCATCAATAACGACACTGTTGTCGTTTCAACATTAATAACTAAGACAATAGTCAACCAATATAAAACAGAAAACCTCCGTTAATCAAGCGCTAAAACTAACGCCGGGTTGCACCCATTGACCGATTGCTAGCCTCTAGAGGAAATTAGTTTCTATCAAGCGATCTGTCTAGTTCCCAAATTCCGATCGAGCAGATCTGATGATCGACTGACTTTTGGAATTTACCCAATGGGCTGTAACATAGACTACAGAGGCATTATCGTCTGCCAGATAGCGGGACGGATGTGCAAGCTGTCAGTGACAAATTAACTTAGAATTTATATGCAGCCTAGCTTTGCGTGACTAACGGGAGCAACAATTTCAGGATATGTATCGATCACTGGGGTTACTGGAGCGTATATAGATTATAGGGCAGATGGATAACTGTTAGACCACTAGTAATCAGTTGATTGATACTTTACTGCGTCTGGTTGACCTCATTTAGTACTTTTATGCCTCGCCCGGGGAGCTCTGAGCTGCAAGCCAATTCTTTGTTCCGCGGCTTGCAGGATGTCTAAAACTAAAGCAGGGTGTCTAATTTCAGGGTGTCTGTTCTTTGATGATAATGCATGCATACTAGTTTACCATTTTAGTTATCGTTTGGTGGGATAGCATTGTTTGGGTGCGGAGCTGCCGGAAGGCACGCGTTTTGTACAGACGATCGACGCGAGGAATGCGGCATATCACGCGCACTCTTTGTGTAAGTTACCAAAGTAAACAGAGTGTGCCAATACACTGTAGGGTTAGGGCCGTAGTCTGAGAGGGGGCGGGGGGATTTGGGTTCAAACTCTCCCCAAAATAAAAAAAATAATCTTGTGTTTTCGGCACATGAAGGTGTTTTTAAATGCAAAAAACCATCCCAAATTTTAAACACCCTCCAGAAACTCTAAAACTCTCCCTCGCTCGCAAAACAAGGACCACTTACTAGGACTGTAGAAAAGGACAAACACCGGTAATTATGGCCTCTAAATCTCTTTCGGCACCCCCCCCCCGCCTCTCCCCTGTCCCGCTAGTGAGCTCTGTACAGAAGAAAAGTTTCCATCAGCACCCCCCCACCCTTTCGAAACGAAGGGCCTATGGCCCTGTGTAGGCTCGAAGCCAATAGACCTCTCTAACCCTGTGTTCGTGCTCGGTTCGAACTGTGAGAAGCCTCGTTCAGAAGACACGTCCCACCCGTGGCTTCCATTGTTATCACACGATGCTTGATGCCATCGTGTGACTAAATAGATGCGTAGAATGATATTGTGTTATTTGCATACCAATATCACAGGCGTGCCACATAGGGTTAGCCACCAGATAATAGGGTAAGCTTACTCTGTGTAACAAAATCACGAAGAAGGGAATGATTAGAGGTAGGCTAACCTACTGTACAGAACGCTCACACGCATGTAATAGGATTTACATGGCAATAGTCTATATGCCATGATTGAAAAAATCATGACAGATCAAACATACATTGTGTGTTTGATCCTACATGTACATGTATGTCATACATGTCATGTTTGATCCGATACGTGTTTGATCCCAATCCGTTAAAGGGGCTTCAACCCCTTAAATATTTTAATGAAATCGTCATTTTCCACGTTTAAGAAAGCGTCGCCACTGCTAAGGCTACGTTGTACGATGTTTAACATTAATCTTTGAAGTGCATTTGAGCTGTTAGTTACCCTCACGCTTAACACATCAGAGATATGCCTATAGGCATCAGTAGTGAAACCGGATTGTGTGCATACAGGCATAATCACAATCATAAAAGTTCAATACTTATTTAGCCACTTAGTTTGACATTGATGCTTACCAGAACACCTAAAAGTCCTCAATTTAGCTTTCACTCCTTTCAATTATATATTTCGGCCAGTGGGGAGGGCTTCTTTCTACTGGCGGGAGAGGGATACCGTGAAATCTCTCCTTAACTTCTACTGAATACAACTATACACCCGCCCTGCACTACAATAAATTAGTGCCTGTTTTTATCGCAGCCAGCCCAGTATGATAGTCCACGATAGGCTATCGGTGTTCTTTGCTTTCGTCCCACTCCGTAACCCAACCTGCGTCACTTGTCTTTAGTTTCCTACTATCGCCGCTGGGCCTTGAAGTGCACGTTTGAAATGCCTGAGCTCACAGCGATTGCTTGGACGAACTGCCTGGTGCATGACGTCGAACGCTTCAAAGCCCATAGCTAAAGTGAAACGACACGTAGCCCCGTAGGCCCACCTCCAGCCTGTTCTGTACAATGTATCCAGCCTGTTCTGTACAATGTATCCAGCCTGTTCTGTACAATGTATCCAGCCTGTTCTGTACAATGTATACTGTATAGGAGAATAAGCAGTGACTGACGGTCTTGGAGAAGCAAATAATAACATATGCCTATTTAAAAGTCCTATAGGCTTATGGATCAATAGGACTATACAATCTCATGTACGCTACTATGGGTTCAGGATATAGTTGTTTGGAAAAACGTGATAGACCTATTCAATGACCAACATTAGCTGGTCATACGTTGTGGAGGCACAAAAGATTAACCATCAGATTAACCATCGGATCAACCATCGGATCAACCATCGGATCAACCATCGGATCAACCATCGGATCAACCATTAGATAAAAATACAAGCGTCTTAACATCACAAATTAGCACAAAACCGGGGACTAGTATCATTGACGCAAGCAGGTCTCAACTAACGTAAAGTATGATATAAATTTACCATGAACATCCACTGACCTTTACTGGATGCTGAATTTGAGCGAGTACAGCTGCAAAGTTGCTGTCCCATCTCAAATGCATAAAAGGAGAATGACTAGCCTTGGATTCTACTAGCGTCAGTTACAAGTGTCTCCTCAGGATGAAATGACGCTACTACACACATAATATTCTACATAGAATTCTACATAGAATTTTTTAGCTATGGCAGCAAGTAAGCCACGGCCTGTGCACTGTAAGCTACAGGACGCGTCAATAATTAAGCCGACTGAAAGGTCTATCAAAGCCCTGCATAACAGGGCCTACATGCCTATGGGCTTACAGATTTTATGCGAAATAGCGAAATCGAATGCTGCGTTTCATCTGAAAGAGATTCCTTAGTCGATCCGAAAGCCGCCCAGATGTTATCCAGAGTTCTCTCCCAGCGGGGCATCACCCTCTCCGCAAAGATTGCGAAGGATTACTGTTCGGCTAGTAGGCTCAGGCTGTATACAGAGACCACTTCCGTCGTGGACTCGAACTATATTTCCTTAGGCTTCGTTTCACTGGCCCACGCCTTTCTCCCGTGCAGAGCAGGCTACAGGCTACCGTGCAGTTTCATCCAAGCTATTTTGATAAAGACATAAAAACAATAGACATCTATCGCCGCTATTGCCGTAAGTATAGGCTCTATGTATGTAAACATACAAACGAGTTGTGTTGGCGATAGCGCTAGCATGGGTCTAGGCCTGGAGTCTATTTACTTCGATTCAATCCAGCCTGTCACTGGGCATGCAGCGGCTACGTTTGTATTATGAACAACTCACCCCTCGAAGAAAATGCCACGGAAGAAGTTAACGCTCGAATACAGGCCGTCTGTCTGTCATAATTATTTCTGTCAGCGGTACCCGATTATTAATTTTGTGCCCACGTGATTGTACGCATTGGGGAATCAGGAAATTTGAATCACTAGGCCATCACGATGCATGAAGGATAGCTTTAAAATATATGATTAGAAGTGGCCATCGTTAGACGGTTAAAACACGGAGTTTGGCATACAGAGTAAAAGCGTAGGCTAGGCCCAGTGAAACTTTGCAGTTCATAACTAGATAATTTGCAATTCCAGACCAATGCCTATTTTAGGCTGCTGTAACGCAAATTTTCGGGGTTAATTCTGTTGTCACACCGGCGGTTAACTGTTGAGTGTAAGTTGCAGCTGTAATTAATGCAGCAGTAGGTCTGGTGTAACACCAGCCATCCACAGCTGCAGTCAGCCAACATATCACAGTTATTACACGCACGGGCCTCGCACAGTATTTAGCCTACAGCGAAGTGTGTTATAGGCTTTTGGGGCCTGCTCAGCGCGCTTTGCGTAGGCTATGTGCAATCGCGAGTTAGGCTATCTCGCCTTTATAATGGATGGTGCCTAAAAGTGTTCTTATGTTTAGCATTAATTTGTTATGCTATGCAAGTATGTGCTTAGGCCACGTAACGCATTAGCCTTAGTAATCTCTGTGCGGACGGCTTTTTGTGCCACGACTCGCGACATCGAGCGTTGTAAGATTGCAGCAGGAATTTTTCCATGTTTGAGAAAACTTCAAAGACGACTTAAATCTATACACAATTCATGCAATAAAGTCCCAATGATTTTCGACAAGAATAATTACGCACGATATCGCTTATTTTTCTTCTGCTCGCAAAGCTACGAAGCCGAATGGATTGGTTTTTAAGCGCAAAGTGTGCAGGAAATTCGTAGCCCAAAGAGCCTACGTGTAGAAATTTTATTCTCTTCCAGTTTCGCGAATGCATGGCGAATGCGTCGCGCGACCAACGCTCTGGAAAACTTGAGACGTAGTGATCTTCGCAGCATCACGGTTGGCTGCGGTGTTTAGAACGTGTTGAATAAAGTCGTCACAACACGGCGTCACGTTACCTATACACAACACCGCGCTGGTCCGTATGCACGTGTAGGTTACATTCTACGTGCAGACCGTGCGGTGCAGAGTGACATTGTATGGCCTTCGTCATTGCGTCATTGCACTAAGACTTACAACATGCTCTGTAGACTGTTGCGGGGCTTTGTTAACGCAAAAGTGGCGGCAAATTGCTTCTCAGGCTGTATCAAACACCATAACCTAGTTTGTTCAGCAGTTCTTCATCTTCTGCCCTCCACTCTGTGTCCTACATTGCTTATTGTACGTTTTTATGGTGCATTTTGTTAAATTTTTAAATTTGAAATCATTAGGTTATCCTGTAGTAAATTTTCAATGTGAAAGCTAATATAAAGGCAAAAACATAATCGGACGATGCCCTTTTGAGAAAACATGCCATTAAGACTCCGTGGTCTAGCGTTTTGTCATGCCAGACAAAGCCACAAAGCGAAACTGAGCTTAGTCGCCAGAGGCGCTGCTGTGTCTGACACGAAAGTGCATCTGGTGACGTCTACCGAATGAAGACCGGGACATTATGCGCTAGTTATTCGTTTTCTCATCATTATTTTGCCAACTTCTGTCGTAGCCGGCGTGTAAGTTATGTAGAACCATTCTAAGTTCGACTTACAAAGATTAGTCGGTATTATGCAGCAAGCCTTTGGCGAAACTAAAGGGCGAGACGAAAGAGCAAAACAAAAGAGCAAAACAAAAGAGCGAAAAAAAACAGCGAAACGGAACAAACAATTTAGTTTTGTTGAGTTTCTGGTATAATTTAGCTGTACTAGCAACTGCCGCTAGATATCGTTTAGGCCTACAGGCTGCATGAATGTTACCCAAATCCTGTTTTCATTTCGAAAGTAAAAAAAAATTCTCAATAGAATACGACCCAGGAGTTGAGTAAATGTTAACATAAGAAAAACACGTCAGACGCAACGGATCAATTGATTTTTGTCTTCAGTCTGCAAATTCACGCGCTATTTTGCTTTGAGTTCTTTGATTCATACAGTTAGAAATATCATGAGACGCTAAATTCTCCAATCCCATTAAGGTGATTGACCTGTGTTCAAATCAGGTAAAATTGACGCAAAGATATAGTCAAAAATCGCCAACCAGATTAAGAATGGAATGTGTTCGGACGAGTTCAGATCTTTGACGATGACAGCTTGGACAGGGCTGATAATAGCTATGATATAGGCCTACCCGTACAATAATGTGACATTGTCTCATTTGTAACGAATCAAGTGTTATAAATTAGTCCTACTCTCTTAAGCATGCACGATTGTCGTGATGAATTAGCGATAAATCAAATATCCGAGCGCCTGATGGAGCCGGTGATAGGTCCACTGATTAAACCATTGAGGACGAAACTCGCGTCAATAGGCTCAACTTCAACTTCAGTTAAGCCTGACCAAATCGCGTGCACTGTGCGATTAAAACAAAGCAAGCATGGCCCTCCATTGCCTGTCACTCTTAAGGCATATGCACTGATATATATTTATAAAAATTGTAAAATTATCTCCAAACATCAACGGGTCTACGAATCAGTTACACTAATGAAAGCGGCTTCAAGCAGACCTACGCAACAGGCTCTAAATAGCTGTCAGAGCAAGCCAATGCAACAGCCTATATTAGAACAGTTAGGCCTGCTTTAAAATTGACGCAATAAATCAGAATCCGCCACAGAGACCAAAGTTTGCCAGAGCATTTAGGCTATTATGGCTCTAGGGCCAACGCTGTGGACTGTAAAATAGATTTCCAATACTACATGATTATATTACCATCACAGCTCCGGCTACGCGTCAAATTGCATAAATTTAAAGTACTGTACAGCGTGCAATGTGTCATGTCTTGCAGCGGCAGTGTGCCTGTGGTCTCCGAGTCCGGCATATCTGAAAGCACAATTATTGCACAACGCACGCCCTATTTTCTCTGCAGTTTTGTAAACACTCAAGGGCGCTTCCTCTTCGGATCAGAAGTTTTTATTTCGGTGATAATAAAAAAGCGGCCATCTTGCATCGAGGAGCTAAAAAGGGGGGAATGAGTCGTCGTGAACTCACCCCTGTTACTTATCTCCCCCCCCCCTCCCTTCTATATGTATCACCTCGGTTGTGAAGTCCTTCTATCGCACGCTTGTACGCGCAGTCCGCTACATATTATGCACCCCAGATTTTTGATAGCACAGCGCCACTGACCTTAGGTGACAAATCTAACAAGCTTATGCCTATGCATTAATGCAGTGTCCAATGTAAAGGACATACATACAGGCAGAAGCTGAATGTGGTACAAAAGCCTAAATGTTGGGCAACTTCTCAAGCTGCACGTGCACTATAGTCTCGTCAGATAAAGATCTACACATGAACGCACAGCGCTGCTGTTGGCTTATCTGCCGCGTGACTTAGGGTCTCTTTCAATCATGCATATTTTGCATGCCATGCCATTTTGCACGCAATTTTGCACGCAACGATGTTAAGGCGGACGGACGACCGTTGTCATGACAACGATTTCCTTAACTGGGTTGCATGCACGGCGTGCATGAAACCCAGTTTGGCTAAGGACATTTTACACTGTAATTTTCTTAACACGATTGCATGCAAAATTGCATGCAAAATTGCATGTAAAATTGCATGCAAAATATGCATCGAGGAAAGGAGGCCTGAGCCTATTAGACCACGCGTTCCAACGTAGTATCAGTCAGTTCATCTATCGTTAGCGGCACTGTCAGTCGCATCTCCGCCTAACTTCCTAACCTCCCAGCACACACACGCGGGCGGAGATGGCACCTAAAGGGAAGTTCTTCTTGATCAAGGGCTCTCAGAGCGGGCTGTACCTCGACGTGTCGGGAGGGTCTACGTCTCCCGGGTCCAAGGTGATCCTCTGGTCTCGGACGGGCAGTGACAACCAAGTGTGGTACCACCACCCTGTCTCGCGGACCATCCGCAGCAAGCAGTCCGGCCTCTGTCTCGACATACACGGTAGGGATTAGGCAGGGTTCAGTTTATGAGGCGCAGTACGCCTGAAAATTTTCTTTTTTACAAAATTGTACGCCAAATTAGCAAAGGGTAGGCGTAGAGCTACGCCTAAAAATGGCTGAACGAGGCGTAGGGCTACGCGTTTGTTGAGATGCGGTGACGTAGCGGGTTTGCTGTGCAACACAGTTAAGGATAGCCAATTTTTGTTAATTTTTCGATCAAGTTACATGTAGGTTACTGTATTCCAGAAAGGCTCCACGCATAGTTATAACAGGCCACAGACATACGCTTATGCTAAAAAATAAACAATGAGTGCACGATAAGAATGGATCACAAAATTTCTGTCAGCACCCCCCCCTCCCCCCCGTCGAGGGCTCTGATCGTCAGTGAAAATTCGTGATACGCTAGCTACGCTTGTTTTCAAAAGCCTCGATTAAAAAAATCCGCTCCGATTTGTGTATTGTTACGAAAATGTTTTTTTGTGGCGCATACAGGGGACCGGCTGGTGATCGACAATTACCAGGAGGGGCGCGCCGAGCAGCAGTGGTTCTTCAACAAGGGGCGCGGGGGGATCGTCGAGAACCCGGCCACCCTGACGGTCCTCGACGCCGTGGGAGAGAACACGGCCCCGGGGACGGAGGTCTGCGCCTGGGCCCCGCATGGGGGGAACAACCAGAAGTTTGAGATCGAGTCCCTGTGAGTGAATAATTATACAGACGTGTACCTAATTTTTTAAGTTATTATTTTGGGTTTATATCGCAGCAATGTTCATACTTTCATTTATTTAGGACAAATCAAAGTCTGTCTTGCTCTGTAGTTTATCCTTGTTGTATCAACTTCACTTCAACTTCAACTTTTCTACTGCACTCCAAGGGTGGCGTGCAGTATTGGATGATTATTTGCAGGGCTGACGAAATTAAGCACCATTGCCAAAGGTGCACGAAGTGACTTAAAATCTTTTCCTGCGGCCGGGGTTCGAACCGACTCTCTGCCACACTCGCAATCCGAAGTCCGCGACTTAAACCACTCGGCCACTTGCCAATTGTACACTTCGTGTGTTGTACTCATACTAGACCGTCTTCAACTGTCTGTAGTGTGATTGTAACTGCTAGTCGCGCCGTTGATTGAATTCAAAGTGTAAACAACTTGTAAGTGGGAAGTATGTCTTTAAAAGAAAAGCCTTTGAAATCACAAATTATTTGGCTACTCGTACGCTACGCTTGTGACTTTAAATTCTGCCTTTGAGCGGCCCGGCCGGGGGACGCGGGGGGGGGGGGGGGTGATATATT